>PVIC010014755.1:0-36100 GCA_004025085.1 Thryonomys swinderianus | reverse complement strand
CTCCTCCTCCTCCTCCTTCTTCTTCTTCATTGATACATTGTGTATACATACCATGGTCACACACTCACTACTGAGAATTTATACCAGTATATGACCTGATTCAATTTTCATTTTTTTCCATTCCCTTATTCACCCCACAACCCTCTTCCCCCTATAAACATAAGCTTTGTTTCCCTTTTTTAAAATTACCATCACATTTTTTTGTTTCCCCTCATTACCCCTCCACTCAATTTCTGTTTGAATATTTTCTATTTCACAATATCCATCATACATTCTAGAACTCATTCACATCTTCAGTTTCTCATACCAGAGAAAAGATATGATATTTACACACCTGTGACCTATTTATTTCACTTATGAGTATGTAGGATGTAAGTCTTGAGCAAGGGAGCAATGCTAACACCACTTTCACACTAAGCTACATTTTAGCCCTTTCATTTTTTTTTTAATTTTAAGACAAAGTCTCTTACTAAGCTGCTCAGGCTGGCCTTGACTTTATAGTCCTCCTACCTCGGCTTCCCAATGCGCTGGAATTACAGATGTCTGCCGACATTTTTCTTACTGAGTCTTTATGATCCCCATCTCACAAACTGAAAATAAGTTGCTGTCCTATACAGTTACATGTAGATACCAAGCAAGGGAGCAATGCTAACTCAAGTTCTGCTCTCTGATGTGCTCATTTGAGTCATGTGACGCTTCAGTCAAACTTCTAAGGTAAGACACAGTCAAATCACAGAATAGCGAGAAACTTGTGCCACTATAGCCTACTGAGACTGGGCAGAGAGGCCTGCTGCACATACTTCCCTGCTATCTTCTTTCTTTAAAGAGTTCTCATATGATGATACTGGCCCCATCTGCACTTGGAATTAGAAGACACATATATAAAACCAGTTGATTTCTTTATCACTTTTAATGATTTCCAATTGGCTTGGGTGCTATAGCTTCTTGAGTGGCCTCTAGCGTTCTTTCAGTAGTATTACAGTGGGGATACTGTTGTGAAATCGGTTTCTCTGTGGAGGAAGGAGGACCTGGAGCCTCCCAGTCGACCATCTTGCTAATACCTTTCAATGGAACTGTCTTTTGTAAAGTGAATTACTGCCCCAAGTTTATCTATTCTGTAAATTCCTATTTTTATAAGTTATTTTTTCTTAAATTGAGACATGAGAATATTATTTCCTCTTGACCTTTGTATCTCTCTGGAAAACCTACACCTACCTTAGGCGTCTAACCCTAGCACCTCCCGGGACATTTGCCTGTTCTCTTATATTTGATCAGGTATAAATGAAGTTATCAGCTGGGGTCTCTGTTAAGCTCTTCTTTTTACCCACTTGGGAAACCCTCTCACAGTGAAGTCACAAATGCAAAATATGTTTTTAGATAATAGCTTAAATACTAACATATACTATCTATCTCTCCTTCTCTCTCTTCTTTTTCTCTTTGCAGCACAAGAGGTCACACTACTTTCACACTAAGCTACATTTTACCCTTTCATTTTTTTTTTTTAAATTTTAAGACAGTCTCTTACTAGGCTGCTCAGGCTGGCCCTGACTTTATAGTCCTCCTGCCTTGGCTTCCCAAAGTGCTGGAATTACAGATGTCTGCTGACATTTTTCTTACTGAGTCTTTATGATCCCCATCTCACAAACTGAAAATAAGTTGCTGTCCTATACAGTTTACATGTAGATACCATCATGGATGGAACAGCAGCTTCCCGGTTCTTAGGTTTCTGCCAAGTTTATTTTGTATTTGAGTTATCAGTTGGCTGATCACAGGGCACTGAGTGATTTCTTCTGGCTGAATTTGAGTAGCTCTGTAAAGAAGCTACTTTTCTAATCTTCTCTTTCTACTAGTGCCTTCACACTGATAAACAGAAATACAAAACACAAGATAGGACAATCTTTGTGAAAATTTGACCTGCCAAGGAAAACATCACCTCTCTCTCGACCTGCTCCAGTGCGGGTGGAGAAGTGCTGCGCTTGAGAGGGGTGAGCAGCTTTCGTTTTCCTCAGTCATAAGAAGAGGAGATCTGCACTTACCTTCTCCTTTTCCCAAGTACTATCCCCATCAGAATATCTCAAGTCAACTTTGCAAGAAATAGAGCTCCGGCAGATCCACTGCCGCGCACAGGGAGGCCTTTTGTCTGCTGTGGACGCGCGTTTGGGATGTCCGGAAAGGACGAAGGACCTCGGTCTGGGAACCTGGCGTAGAGCTTCACGGCTCTGCCTGCCATTTTCCTGCCAGTGGCATCGGCAGCAGATTTCCCTGGCACAGGTCACGGGCCCTCGCCTCGAAGTTGCCCCTAAAATACAAAGTGAGCCGTGTGAGGCCTTGAGTGAAAATTCCGTTCTCACGGGGACCCTGAGATAAGCAGCTACAGGGGGGGAGTATCTGCAGCAGGTGTCCTGGTTAACGTGATCGTCCCGAGCCCTCAGGTGGAGCCCAGGCCATCTGTGCACACTCTGGGCATGGGCGGCTTGCTTGCAGAAGTGGAATGACTTTTGATTGCTGAAGGGGCAGTTCAAGCCTGGCTGGGTTAAGGGCGCCGTACTTCTCATGGCTCGCTGTGACAGCTGCTAAGGAGGCCGGAGATCGAGCACACTCTCTCCAGTGCCTAGAGACTCACCTATAGCTGGTGGGGTGACTCCTCCGCTCGCCCAGGAGCTGACCATACTAGGTACTCATCCTTGCTCCCCCCCAGGGCCAAGGAGAACCCAGTGGGACTCTGGGTCCCCACGAGTGGCGCCTGGGTGGGGAGGGCTAGTGGGCTGGCTCCCACAGGTGTCACAAGGTTAGAGAAGCCACAGGTGATGGCGGCAGCAGGGTCCTGCTTTTCTCCAGGCCCCTCAGGCTATTGGATTGTGCTGCATGGATCACGGAGCCAGGAATCCTTCGAGGACCCTCCCCCACACATCCAGAGCCAGTATAGAAGATAACATCACAACAAGGTTTCAGCGGGGCTCTACTATCCAGCCAATCAGAGCTAACTATATTAGATCAGCCAGTCAGAGGTAACCACATCATACCCACACCCTCTCTGTGTTCTCTGTGTAAGTATATGTAACCCTCAACGAAAGCAAAAGTGTTCTCTGAAACCTCCCCAGAGGCTGCGTGGTGACTCTGGCCTCACCCTCTCGGTTGGGGCCTCCGAGCCCTATTCCGTGGACAACAGATTGCATAAACTCTGTGACTCAGTGTGTGCGCCTCGTGATTTTACATTTGCTGTTTGCTTGTTCATCAGGCTTCCATATCTTTCCCTGCAGAGATTTTCAAGGATGGTGACGTTGTGTTTCTCCTCCGTGTATCACCGCCCTCCTCCTCAGCCTTTCAGTAGAGGTAAAGCCAGCTGTTCCCAAACTGTCCCTGGGATTCTCCTTCCCCACTACAAAGCTTTCTCCCCCTTTAGTTTACATTCTTCAGCTAGGTGACCAAGCCACTAAATTAAGGTTTACAGAGAATTATGCTAATGGCTGGTTATCATATTTTCACCATGATGGGTATTTGTAAGTTACAAGCGTATGCAGCCAGCTGTCATGACACACACTTATAATCCTGGCTGTTCAAGAGGATGAGTCAGGAGGATCAAGAGTTTGAGGTCAGCCCAGGGATTTTAGCAAGATCCCCCTCCGTCCTTTGCCTCCCCTTGTCTAAAACAGAAAAAATCAGAAGTGTGTGCAGAGCAGGTCTGATTGCTAACCAAAGGTCTGCACTGCAAAAGCTTGGTTTGCTATTACGAAGGGATGGCAGAAAGCGGGAATTTCTAGGGTAACGACAGACGCCATATTTACCCGAGGTCAAGCTACACCAGCTTTAAACCCAGGCCAGATGCCACTGGGTTTGCAGTGGAACCACCCGTCACATGCTTCTCTTCGGCCCAGGATGGATGGAATCACCTGAGCTTCCTTTATCTTTATGGGTGTCGTTCCCTGTTCCCCTCACGGACACTGGGAGTGTGGTGAAGTCCTGTAGGCTGCACTGAGAAGTTCCCAGCTGCGAGTTCAGATTCACAGGCATGGGGAGGATGAGAGAGGAGAACCTTACAATTTCTCAGCCTTCCTCGTTTTATTTTTTTAAAAAGTCAAACGCTTTGCTAAGGAAATCAATGAAATGAAGTTAGCTGAGCGTGGGTTGTAAAGTTCCTCTTTCCAGACACATTCTAGAATCAAATTCCACAGTAGAAGAAGCTTCCCTGGGGCCTGAGATGAAAACAAGGTCATTTTCCCAGGAGAGTAACCCATCGAGCAAGCGTTTAAAATAAACAAACTGCCTGGCTTTTGCTTGAAGCAAGCAGTAGTTATCAAGATTTACTGCAACTGACTTTGGACCTCATCCAAATGTTGCAAACTTATTAGTTAAAGTAGAGTTTCCCTTTGGGCAGATGCAAGAGAAAAGCTTCTCTTCTAATTCTGGGAGACTCAGTTAACTGCCCTGTCACCCCCACCATGGATCACTAAACATCATAACAAGAGAAGCAAGTCCTCTCTGTAAGCATGAAGACGCCCATCCCTACTCTCATAAAACAAAGCGCAATTCAGGTGTAACAAACAACATTAGGGTAGCCTTTCAAGTAACTTTCAAAAAAACATGTAGCAACTCACATAGGTATAGGGTAGCATCGTAACTATGTAATTTATGAAATAGGGTAAACCTGGCATAATTTTGATATTTTTTTGTCTTTTTTTTTTTTCCAAGCAACTCTAGTGAAATCACAACAGCCCACTGCGAACCAGGGGAACCTATATGGGCCTTACCTACAGCTTGTCTTTAGGGTCCTCATCTGCAAAAGAAAGAAAGATCCTATGCACCATCTCAGAGTGTCCTTTTAATAATAACATTCTTGGAACCCATAGTTTTCCATTCTTCTCTGGAACGTGAGAAATGACCTGGAGTTCCAAAAAGATTGAGTTCTCCTAGGCTTGCCCTACCACTGGGTATCTAGCCATAGGGATGCACAGTGAAGGTGTGACCTGAACCCGAGAATCAGATTTCAGAGGTATCTAATAACTGACAGCTTAGACATGGATGGGATCGTCTTGCTTTCCATGATGGTGAAGGTTAATGGTCAACTTGACCGGCTTGTGAGACCCCTGGAGAGATGTGTCTTTCATAGGAGCACTTCATACATGATATACACTGCTGTCACAGTTGGGTGCTGTTAAAAGGCAGAGCCCATTTGGAAGCAGGTCGCTGGGGGTGGGTCCATGGAGGGTACAAACATCTCCTGCTGGCAGTCTTCAATTCACTCCTTCCCAGCTGCCATGATGTGAGCAGCATGGCGCCGCCACACCCGTCAGCCATGATGTTCCTGCCTTGGAGCCAGCTGCCCAGGGACTGAATCCTCTGAAACTGTGAGCCATATTCATCCTCCTTCTCTGTGTTGCAGGAATTAGGTATTTCTCCCAGCAATCGGAAAGCTGATCGACATACTTTAGGAGAGTGAAAAGACACAGAACACTGAGAAGAACAACTGAGATTGAAAAATCTAAAGCTCACTAAGATCACAGGTGAAGTGACTCCTGTTTTTAAAAATGTCAACTAAAGATGAGATATGGTAAGATGAAGATGTAGTGAGACTAGGGCACCAGCTCTTGGATTGGGTACAGGGTTCTGTATTACATGTTAATAGGACAACATGAGCTCTAGGAAATCCCCTCCCAGTCTTGCATGTATGAGAAGATGCTTAGAGGGACTTTTCTCTTTTCCCAGAATTAGAAACTAGGGCTGAACCCTGGGGGTCAAAGAGATTGTCGTAACTCTGTGTCCTATTGAGTAATAGAAACCCTATGATCCCAATCCCCTTCCTTTTATAAGATTACAGTGAATCTGCCTCTGATCTTTAGCTACAGCTTCAAGTCTTTCTGCACTATCTGTGCCTGAATGAGAAAAATAGGAAAGAGTAACAGTTGAATTTGAGAATCATCAGGAAAGTTCTGTGATTTTTCTTCTTGCTTTCCATGAAACGAGCTATAAGAGAAGTACTCATGAGGTGAAGGGGTATCCGTAAAATGTAAGGGATGCCATTTCAGGCTCTGGTTAGGTATTTTCTAAGCTTTAGGACTTACTTGTCCCCTCAGATGGAGTAATTGAACCACTTTGCTTACGTCTCCCAGAATCTTCAAGACCTACACGAATATGAAGCCTAGTATTTGTTTGTCATTTGGAGAATTCTGAAGGTATGAAGCTTGCTGCGTGGAGTTGATGGTGAAATAGAGAGACAAGATTGTGACAGAATGTCCATGGGAAACTGGTAGCAATTGCTCACCCCAAATAGGCCCTCTGTGTGGTTACAGTGTGCGTAGGAAGATCCCTGGTCTTAGGCTACACGTGAAAGACCAGAAGTGACAAAGACAAAGGATTGAACCCGAGGATGGAGACATTCAGGCTTATGCAGAGGAGACTATTTCAAGCCCTCAATAGTCTTGCCTTCTTAGAAGTTACACTTGGAAAATTCTTGCTATCGCCAATATAAAATGCTGAAGGTGATGGAATGCCCCCTTTCCAGCTTTCAGTACTGTACTGAGATCAGAACTTACAGTGGCTCCCTGGGCCCCTTGGCTTGCATGTTGTGGTGAAGCAAGTTCACACAGGGAGACCATGTGGAAAGCATGGTGAGTACCCTCTGGCCAGCATGCAGCTAAGGACAGGAAGTTTACTAAGCATCAGGAAACTGTATTTTGTCCATGCTACATACCTGACAAGGAAATTCTGAGTCAAGTGTTCACATGAGAATGTTTTTTTTTTTTTTTTTTTTTGAGACAGGGTCTCACTTTGTAGTTCAGGCTGGCCCTGAGCTCACTATGTAGCCCAGGCAAGCCTGGAACTCAGCAATCCTCCTGCCTCTGCCTTCTGAGTGCTGGGATTACAGGCGTGAGCCACCATGCCTGGCACTATTTTAGAGTTTTAAGCAAATGCATAGTCATAAGCACCATGCTTATATATTGGACAATGAACCACATATACAGTGGTTATTCCAAGGTAGGTACATACAACTTGAGCTAAGTGGTTATTCCATAAGATTACAATGGAGCTGAAAATTTGTATTGCCCAGTAACTGATAGCCATGGTAATTGTCTTAGTAAAATTATGCTTGCATGGGGCCGGAGATTTACCTCAGTGGTCCCGGGGCCTGTCTAGGAAGCTCAAGGTCCCTGGTTCGGTCCCTGGTAACCATATACAACTATACCGGGTGTGGTGACTCATGCCCACCATCAATCAGTAGCACCACACACCACAAATGGCTGGGCTTGGTGGCTCAAGCCTACAATCCCAGCACTCAGGAGGCAGAGACAGAAGGATTGCTGAGTTCGAGGCTTGCCTGGGCTACATAGTGAGCTCAGGTTCAGCCTGAACTACAAAGTGAGATCCTGTCTCAAAAAAAAAAAAAAAAAGGCATGTGTTCATGGTGATGAAGGTGTAAACAAGCCCACTAAGCTGCTAGCCCTCCAAAATGAAAGTACATGCAATTACATAGAGTACATAATAGTTGATAACTGGTCTAGATGACTATGTTGCTAGGTTTTGTATGTACTAAGTTGTCATTTTTATCATTATTTGGAAAGCATACTCCTGCTTCTTAACAACGTTTGCTGGGAAACAGTGACGCTCTTCTACACGGGCAGCCGCCTGGAACATCTCGTGTTGTCCTTGTTCCCCTGACCTGTACTATCGAGCTTCATCAGCATACTCTGTAATGATGGCCACACAGGGACAGAGTCATCTAATAATGCATTTCATAAAATATATTCTTGTCATTTAGTTTTATATATTTAGTGATAATTTATCCCCAGTACAGTGTCTGGAACATAGAAAATCCTAAAGGAATGTTAAACATAATTATAATAACTATTATTATTATTTTAGCAGTAGCAGCAGGGATAGCCTGGTGTTGCCCCTACAGTACTGTCAACTGAAGAGCAGAAAATAAAGACTCTTAAACAGAGACGGCAGCAAGGGAAAAATGACAATGGAAGAGCCAGTGGAATTTGTTCTAGAAGATTGTCCACAAATAGCCTAAAAGAATCGCTGTGACTATATAGCAAGACAATAAAAACTGGCCTCCGTTTTCTACCAAAGGTGCTGTAGACTTCTCTCAGGCCTTCAGCTCCTGCAGCGCCTCTTGCTCCCCAAGTCTTGGGGTTCTTTTCTCACACATCATAAATGTCTTAGAAGGACATCGAAAGGAAGACTGTGCTTACCAGCTTCCCCGTTGCTGAGACACAGTACTCAACCCTCACAGCGTAAAGGAGGAGTGGTTTCATTTGGCTCATAGTTTCAGGGGATTCCACCCATGGGTGAACTGGCTACAAGGCAGAAATAGGGCCGAAGAGCACGGCAGAAGGAAGCTGTTCACCTTCTGGCAGCTATGAAACACAGGACAGGAGAAAAGCCAGAGAGGAAGAGGCCAGGTAGCAGATGTTGTCTCTAAAGTCACGGCCAGATGACACACCCTGAAGTAAGTGTGCTCCGACAGTCCCCGACTGATGATCGTCAAACTGCCACACCGTCCAATCCCACTTTCCTGATATTCTTCTTCTCTCTTATAAGAGAAGCAAACCTCTCTCTTTTCCCCTTAACACAGAGAAGTCGAGCAATTTAGAATGGGTGAATCAGGAAGCTGAGCAAGTCTGAGTTGGACTTCTAGTTCAAATGGTAAGTCACTGCTTCAGCAGATCCTCTCGCCTTTGACACAACAAAGACACACCAAAACATTACAGTCTCTGACAGCAATGGTAAACAGGAAAGATTCTTATCAGTGAGAAAGAAATTCTAAGGAATTTCTGGAAAAGATAAGGAAGATGGAAAAGAGCTTCTGGGAAAAGCAATCCTAACTGAGACCTGTCATGCAGATTCACTCCAAAATAAAGTACGGCCGGATCTGGTGACTCATGCCTGTCATCCCAGCACTCGGGAGGCAGAGACAGGAGGACTGCTGTGAGTTCGAGACTAGCCTGGGCTACATAGTGAGCTCAGGGCCAGCCTGAACTACAAAGCGAGACCGTGTCTCAAAAAAAATAAAAAAAGGAAAAGGAAGTACAGAGTTCCTAGACAAGTGGTATTGCAGCGGAAGTCAGGCAGCAGCCCATGTTCAGAGATGGGTGGCAGAGCAGTGCTTCGTGGGCACCACAGGCTGCGGCAGGGCCTCTCAGCTTTCGGAGCAAGTGAGACGTAGTGACTGAGGTTTCTTGGGGAGACCAGGAGGGGTTAGGCCCACAGATAACTTGGGCCACCAAGAGTGATGCAAAGAAAAAGAACAGTCTCAGTTGGGTGTAACATTCAAAGTTTTATTCAGTGCTCTTTGAAATTCCATAATATTCAATCACAATATATGCTTTTAAATTGTCTGTCTGTCTATCTATCTACCATCTATCTATCTATCTATCTATCTATCTATCTATCTATCTATCTATCTATCTATCTATCTATCTATCTATCATCTACCTACCTATCTATTTTTTTTTCTTTGTTGTACCAAGGATCGAACTCAGGACTTTGTACTTGGCAGGCAGCACAGAACCACTGAGTTAAATCTCTGGCCCTTTTTTTTTGAACTGCTATAATTTCTTGACAAAGCAAATTTTGGCATTAAGTGGTCTATGTTGACACAAGCATTAAACCTTTTAAAAAACACCACTAAGAACACAATTCCTCTTGCGATATTTCCATTTTAGGCAAAGCTACCACACGCAGAAAGAATCTCTGGGATGTCTGTGGTCTTTATGGCTGATAGAATTACTCTAGGTTTGGAAGAAAGAAAAAGCTAATTCTGGAATGGAACTAGGTGACCAAGAACATCGCAGTAACTGTAAAACTGCATAATTATGGGGGTAATGTACAGAGAAACATGAGTGAAGTCTGGAAAGCAGGATAGAAAATGTAGTGCAAATAACTAATGAACAAATGTTCAGTAAATAAAGGGAAATTTAAAATAAAATTTCTAGCAAATAAATTTGCTATGCTTTTTCAAAATAAAATTCCTCTGTTCCTGAATTCACTTTGAAAATAATTAGAAAAGCCAGTTGCATTTCATCAGGCAGAATCATATGACGCCTCTCTCTTTTTAACCGTTTACTGGAGAAAATTGCAAACCTGTATCAAAGTGGAGAGATAAGGATCCTGAACCCCACAGATTCATCACCTCCCTCAATCATGGCCAGTTGTACCAATTATTTTTCTTTTTTAAATTCTTAATGTTTCTTTTTTAAATTTATCTTCCATCTCATCTGATTATTCTCAATGAATCCCAGATACCATGTGCTTTCACCTGTAAATATTTTACTATATATTGGAATCAACAGCTGCTTCTTAATGTCCTTGTTGTGCTGGGAGTTTATTATTGTCACAGTGAGGTTAATGTTCATCCCCGGTGCTAGAGACATTGCTAGAAGAAAGCCCTTTATACACCTTTGAATCTCTTGGTAACATGTTTGTGATCTATGCTGATGGTTTTGTAAGTAGTTGTAAAAAACTCACGCCCAGTTCCATTGTATAAATGTTACAATGTACACGGCTGTTACCCTGTAGATAAATATGTCTGTGTTTTCTAGTTTGGAGCTGTTATGATAGTGTGAACGTTCTTAGGTAAACATGTAGGCCTGTTGAATATATACCTAAAGTGGAACTGCTGAGAGGTTGCTTGTATTTTATTTCATAAGGCCCAACCAAACAACTTTTCAAGTGGCCTTAGCAATATACCTTCCCAGTTCTAGTAATATTCCACTGTTAGTTGCTCCTTTTCCTCCTTGGTCTTTGCCTTTATCTTTTTCACTTTAACTGGTGGTGCATAATGGTATTACATTGTGGTTTTGATTTATTGTTTGTGGTATCAGGGATCAAACTCCGGACCTTGCGCTTGTATTTTTAGATTTTTTTGTGCATTGAGTATCTTTAGGTATGTGTGCTGGCTTTCTAGTTTTCCTTTTTTGTTACATGCTTTTTCATATAGCTTATCAATTATTTCTGTTTGTTGGCTTGCATTCTTTTTATTGATTTATACGAGTTTTAATTCTCTTGTAGGATAAGAAATTTGGAAATATTTTCCGCCACCCTGTGAGTTGTTACCTTTCCATTTCATCTAACTTATCATCGTATTACTTGGGATAAAATCTAAGTTGTACAACACAAAAAGGCAAACAATCAAAAATTGAACTAAAAAAATCCCCACTAAAATCAAATAGATGTTTATTTCTCTCTCAGGTAACTATTTAGAAATAGACATTCCAGACTGGTCCAGCCCTCTTCATAATTAGTTTCATCTTCGGGCTTCAGGTTTGTCTTCATATAAGCTTAGTTGAATCTGGATCTCTAACACATATCAATATGTTCTCAGTCCACGGGAAGAAAAAAGGCTGAGACAAACAAGCTCAGAATTTTCCACATCAGGCGATGGAGATGGCCCAGTGGCTTCTGTTCAATTGCCATTAATCTCAAATTAGGCAGAGTCACAAGTAGCTGAGGAGCTGCATGGCACGCTCAGCTAGCACACTCTTGCTATGAAGAAAAGAAGACTGGCGGGGATATCTACCAGGTTCCTATCATCTATCTCCTCTCCGTTTTAGGCAAGTAACCCATGAAGACAGATGTGAAGTCAAGTGTGTACAGAGGTCCATGTTGTGGGGATGGAGGAATACAAAGCTGGGCAATTGGAGAAGGTTTTCTGAAAGCATAGTTTTGGTAAAAGAAGTTTCCAAATTTCAACTCCCAACAGCTTCTAGACTTGCACGCTTCCATATGAGTGAAACATTCCATGAACGTGAAGTATTGTAAGGTGTTGGGGTTGAGATTAGGAAAAGAAACTAGAAAGATGTGTTGGAATCAAACCATAAAGAGATTTGGACTATTATTATTAAAGAGCACAGAGATTTCCTATAATTCAATGGCAAAAAATTGAGGTTTTTGTGAAATCCGTTGATCTGTACTGTTTCACTGAGAAGTGTGTCTTAATTTTAGTTTTATAGATAACATTCATCCGTGTTTATGCACACTGAAGCAGAACAGTAGTATGTTGAAATTCAGCCTTAATTTTCCTTTTTTTTCCCAAGAAATTAAAATAAACTATGCAATGCAATAATTTCATTTCAGGAACCCCAGAGAATACTGGAGTGGAAAGCCAGGTGTCATGTGGTCCAGCCAAGAAAATCTGTCTGAGAACAGGGACATCATTTGACAAAGAGTACAAATGATGATGTAAACAATCTAAAATGAATTGGGCTCCAAAGTGATATTTTGATATGTTAAAGGCTGACTAAGGTTTTCGTGAACTTGAACTTGAATCTGTGCAGTAAATTATCGAGGGGTGTAATCGGAGTCACATCCTTCCTATGTCTGTGGGGAAAGTCTCATTCTCATTGATGAGAATTGTGTATAAAGATCATGGGAAGAGCATGGCCCTTGAGTTTCCTCTTAAACAGCCTGTAGGATTTGTTGTGGTTACTTTAATCCACTGGTCCTTGGAGACACAAATTTCAGTTCTGCCTTTACCTTCCACATGCCGAAAATAACAAAAGTTGGGGGTGGGACCCTCAGGAGATGCAGATATCTTTTCATTCTTTCTTCTTTATCTAGGATTGATTTATTATCAAAGAGGAAACTTCCTGCTCCAAAAATGCCAAATCACTAAATAACAACTGCATGATTCCAACTATTTGGAGGGAAAAGCGCTGTGGCTGACTTCTCTGGGGCCTGGACGTTCTTTGGAAACTTAAGGTCAGTTCCTTAAGCTGTGAATTCTGAGACACATGTATATGTCAGAACAATTGCCCAGGGATGTCTAGAAACATCTACATAGGATTTTCTTTCACTCAGAGAGCATCTATTCAAATGGCAAAAGAGGAGGAATTATAGACTCGAACTGCGGACAGAGTAAAGCAGAGAGAGACGATTCTGTGTGAGGACAGCCGTCACCTCTGTCCTGCCGCTCTCTGCCCAGCCAGCCGCCCAGCCATGCCGGGTCTTCTCTTGCTTCCCTTCGCTTGCTCGGGAACTAGGGGTAGATTTGGTTTTGTGTCAGAGTTTCTCTTCTGCCATTCTGGCACATATTCCAGTTTTTCTCACCTGATACTTTTCCTCTCTGATTACTTGGGAGCATGTCTGTCCCTTGGTTATCAATCTCCGCCCCTCTTTGGAGAAAATAGATATGCCTGGTTATTGTTACCAGATGATCAATGTCAGATATGGCAAATAAACGCTAGATGCATGAAGCCAGAAATCTCCATGCACACGAGGTTTTCCTTTACCATCAGGTTTCACATATGACAGTATGTTTGAACAGAGGCAAGTTTGCAGGGGTCAGAATCAGAAAAAAGCAACTGAGAATGGGCGGATACAGTGTGCCTGCTGAAGAGCTCTTAGGGAATCAGTCACACTGAAAGATCTTTTATCTCTGTCCTAGAGAACAAATGTATTGAATTAGTCATTTACTAAGAAGCCAGTTCGCTTTGAAGCAGTCTTTTCTTCCAAACATTTGTTGCGGTAGGATGAATTCAACTCTTTTCAAGCTCTTTCTATCCATTAACTCATTTAATCTTCACAATAAACTCATGAGGTAGATACTAGGGTCATTTTGATTATATGTCAAATGAGGCACAAAGGAGTTACTTTGTCAAGGTCTCCAAGACGCTGTATTGTGAAGCTGGAATTTAAAACTAGGGAATCTGGGTATTGAGTCTACACTGTATCCTGCATAAGGTGACCCTGGAGTGGAGAGATCCAGGGGAGTCCCGGGGGCTTCTGGGGGGAAACAGCCTAGGGAGAACAAAACCTCTGTGCAAGGTCCGTATCTCCTTTTCCAAGCACGAAAAGGCCAGTGGGATTGAGCGGAACACTGGTAACAGTTAAGATGTTATGACTATGGGCCTGGGCAAGGATTTGGGTTTTAATTCGAGAGGAACAGAGAACTGCTAAAGGGTTTTAAAAGAGAGGATACAGTGCATTTTAGGACTTAAAATCATACTGTGGCTATTGAATGAAGCCTGGAAAGAAAGCTGAACACCTAACGTAAAATCATTTCTAAATTCAGTACATAAAAAAGCCCCTGGGAGGATCTTGTGTCAGATGTGGCGTACACCAGATCAGTGGTGTCCTGGTCTGCGGTATCGCGGGACGTGGGGAGCCCTGACAAGCCCTTCTGTTGACTTTCTCAGTGAGGACAGGGTCAGAGGGATGCTGCCGATGTGTGGCTGGGGGAACCGCCCGTGCTCCACACGGGCTTCTCTGTGATGCTCAGAAAAGCTGAGCCCTGCTGTGTCCTTCGCTTCCTTCCCCGTGGCCTGGTCACCTTCCTGAAGCAGGATGTGTGCACTTCCTTTAGCTACCGTAGGGCAGGAGGTGGGACCCAGGAGGAAGCCGATACTCACCTCTGGAGTAGCTGTTGGGGTTCAGGCTTATTAAGATTTTCCTGAGCAACCCACACGTAAACATCTCCAGCTGCACCCATGTCTACTGGGTAATGACTACGCCTACTCAGGCCATAAAGGAAGGGTCAGAGAGACAGTCAGACTCTCCCTACACTGCGATGGCAGTTCCAAGCGATTTGCTGATCAGGGATATTCAGGGCACGAAACAGGCATTGAGTATGAACCTGACTGGAAGATGGGAAAGACACAAGCCTTTGGGAACAAACCACAGGGTTTCAGACACCATAATAACTTTTCAATTCTTATTAGATATATCCACGTGGACCTTGACCTATTCGACCTAAGAGTTTGGAGCTCAAAGTTAGCTCTTGATCGGTTCTCTGGCTTAAATGATTAGCTCAGGAACTTGGTAACCAGTTACCATCTACTTGGTTAGAATCATGCATCTTTTAAAGTAGGATTTGGATATATTCATGACTCTGTCTAGTTCAATGTTCATATATGAAAAGAAATAAAAGCAAACCCCAAAATCTGTGCAAAGGCTACAGCGAAACCCTACCTTCAGATTAAGCTGTAAGAAGCACAAGACTAAAACTACACATTGCTTATCAACACAGGACTTGTGTTACTCAGGTGTTCCTTGAAGAACCAGGAGCTAAGAGAGGAAATCAAGTTTTGATAGAAAATCTCACCTTACCAAGTGAGGTGATGTGAAACTTCTATTTGCCAGGCCCTGATTCATATATTCCTGGGAAGACAGTGTAGTTTTAAGATGGAAAGTGGAAAATTAAAAAAAAAAAAAAGAACTTACAACTTTCTATGATACATCAGGCTCAGAGACTAACACAAGAGTATATTTTAAAACCTGAAATGAGGTTTAGCTAGCGGTAGAGTTTGCCCCACCTGCCCCAGGCCCTGGGTTTGATCCCTAGCACTGCAACAGATAAGTTAAAAAAACAAAATAAAACAAAACCAAAACGCCAAGTTCTCCTGGGTCAACAGATCTGAGAAAGGAATCTCAGCGGGGCCATCACTGAATGACTCCATGCCATGTCTCCTCCAAGCACAGCTCTAAACACGAGCTTTGACTTGAGAAGATAGTCTCAAAGAAGAATCATGAAACTCTAGAGCATGAAGAAAACATTTTAATAAAATATTCAACACAGTGTTTCTGTTTGGGGCCCCTTAAGAAGTGGGAAGCTGAAGAAAGTGGACATCACTGTTGGGCACTTGGTCCTACAGGAGACAGGTTTCAACTTTTCTCGGAAGACCCCTTGTCCTGTTTTGCTCGTAGAAACGATGAGACCCCCAGAAGTCACGAGGAAGGACCGAAGGATGGAACTGAGTCTGTTTTGAAACAGATAAACCTAAAAAATTTGCCTGCGGCCTCTTACCAGGTCCAGCATCATGAAGAAAGGAGAAGGCTGGAATACAAAATGTGCTGAATATTATTTTGGCTTTTTCCCTCTCCTCCTATTTGCTTTTCTAGAGGGAGCAATAGAACCAGGGAGATGTGCCTTCGCCAAGTAAGCGTTTCATCGGGCTCCTCCCTTGGTCAAATTTCGCATTATTAATTATTAATGGACTTCATCTGTTTCAAATTGAAGTACACGTGCCTTCAGGATTTCACTGCAAATTCTGCCCGTGTGAAATGAGCGCGAGCCGCTCCGTTGCATGCGTTACTGTTCACGAAGCGCTGCGTCTTCTGGACCAGGGATCCCGGTTGGCGCCTAAACCGGAAGACGCGTCACCGCTGTGCTGCAGCTGCGCTTCAGGCCGCGGCCCCGAGGGCCGACGCGGCGTCACGATTCCAAGGCGTTCTGATTTCCCTCTAGAGTCATAAACTGCACCTTGGGCACCATGAGGGAGGAGTTGTTCCTCCGGATGGAGTTGTTCCTCCGCATGGAGTTGTTCCTCCGCATGGAGTTGCGCTTCCGCAGGGAGTTCTGGTGCGACAGCTCGCTCTTCTGGAGGGTCTGGATGAGGATGGAAGGCTTCTCGTCCAGCTCCCGCGCGCTGCACCGGGGGGCGGCCACCTTGACCGTGTTGCCGAACTTGGAGTAATCCACCGAGTACACGCCCTCCTCCTCGGTCACGATGGACACGAAGCGGTGGCCCCACTGGATCTCCTCGGCGACGTAGGAGGTTCGCGCTTGCGTGGTGATGCCCGTCGTCTCCACCACGCCCTCCAGGATCACGATGACCTCCAGGTCTTGGGCGGCGAGGTCGGCGGCGGAGACATCGTAGAGCGGGCTGTGCTTGTCGATCACGTGGCAGATGATGAGAGGGGCCACCAGGAAAATGTTGTTGCTCTCCAACGGGTTGTCAACCGGGATGTCCAGCTGGTGGATGGGCACCACCTCCCCTTCGGGCGTGGTCGTCTTCTTGACCACCTGGATGCGCACGGAGGCGCTGATGATCATGCTCTTCCGCAGGTCGCCCACTCGGAACATGAAGCACAGCTTGCCGTTCCGGACGGCGATCACCGCGTGGCGGCTGAAAATCAGAGTCTCCGCCCTCCGGTGAGCCTGCGCGGTCTTCATGAAGATGCAGCCCAGCATGACCGCGTTGATGATCAGGCCCACGATGTTCTGCAGAATGAGCACCGCGATGGCCAGCGGGCACTCCTCGGTCATCATGCGCCCTCCGAATCCGATGGTCACTTGGACTTCGATGGAGAAGAGGAAAGCAGAGGTGAAGGATCTGGAAAGGACCACACAGAAGACAGTGCCATCAAGTCAGGGGTTTGGAGAACTAAACAGCACTCCAAGCTGAGCCGCGCATTTTCGTCTTCTACAGGCTACACACGCTTTCGGAAAGACCGGCCAGTTTAGCTTACCAAATGCCTCATCTGGAGAACCAGTGTGGCGCCCCCTCGCGTTCATTCTCGCCCTTCTCCACGTGCGTGTACCCACGCACCTCCAGATTTAAGGAGCAAAGTTTTACTAATGTTGTGTAGATTATGTACTGACGGGATTGGGTAACAGCGTGGATATGATAAATAAATAAATATATATGTCAAATATGAATGATATTTTGCGGTATATTGTATTTTGTGCAATATTTCACTTCCCTGAAGAACTAATGTATTTTGTGGAACTTTCTACCAGGTAGATTTTTATTTATTATGTGTTGTTATCCAAGTTTAAGAGACTTGAATCCTAGTCACTGAGGAACCAGCGAACCTTCATATCTTTAGAATTTTAAAATCATAATTATTAGCTAACATTTACTGCATACTTTATACAGAGAAAGCAGAGTGCTAAAACTTATTTCAAAATACTAGTATTTATAGGCTGGGGATTTAGCTCAGTGGTGCTGCTACCTGCCTTGCAAGTGCAAGGTCATGAGTTTGATCACTACACACATACACACACACACAAAACAAAACTCAAAATACTATTTTTAATAAGGGGCATTTTTCAACTTGGAAAGAAAACTATTGATTTTCTCATTTTGTTCTCTAAGTGTTCTGGAGAATCAGGGCAACTAAAGGAAGAATCTGAGGGAGAGATTTGTAGACGTCTGTGTGGAGACCACATATTAATAGGAACTTGAATCCTCTCAGTACCGGTCTGAAGGAGGCAAAGGGAAAGGCCTGACACGTGTCAGGATTTTCTTGGGAAGCTTTTCCATATTACACAGCTCAGCCAATGCAGGCCTAGCATGGACCTGGGTAAGATGCGCTCAGAAGCTCCCAGGTGGTTCTGATTTACCTCCTGGTAGAGGAGGCCACGCCTAGTTATTATTAATTACTTCATTCACCTAATCCCATACACCGTACTGCAGTGGCTTCCTCAGGGAAACAGCATTAGTCTTATCTTTGCCAAAGTTTGATATAAGACAAAGCGTACATCAGCCACCTGCCAAAGTATTGTGTGAATCAGAAAAGGAAAGCAGTTAATCACAGACATTGGTTAGATTTTAACTAGTGTTGAAGTTGCCCCTTTTCCACCTTGTTGCTGAAAAGATTCATGGGAAACTACAATAACTGCTTTCTGCACTAGCTACATACCACACAAAATATTCCATAGTCTAAATATATGGCAAACAACAGGAATGAACCTGAGAGAAGAGTCATGTTTTATATGAGTAGTCACGTTTTATATGAGTATAGTCATGTTTTATATGCATATCGTCATCAGTACTATACTGATATCTAATAATGGTCCATAATTCAAAAAGCAGTCCAATGATGAATATCCCCAAATGTTTTAGTTTAAGAGACTGCTGATGGACTGGACCTTTCTATTATTTATTTTATGAAACAATTTAATCCTAATCAGTATCTATTATATCTGTCATGCCTAATAGCTTTTATCAAGAGATAAAAGCACTTAACTGTTCCTTTGTTCTGTACAGAGGGTTAGATTGAATAATAGTGGCAAAGAAGAAACACTTTCTATTTTCTTACTCAAAGTCATCTACACAAAGGAGAAAGTGAGTCACCCTAAAAGATGGTCAAAGGGTGCTTGGAAGCAGTAGGGAATATACACAGAAAAAAGTTTTTTCCAACTTTGACAACATAGCCACACACTGAATCTAGGAAAGGAAAATAAATAATAGCAATCAGAACCATCATACTTATCTTTTTAATTCTTTACGGGAGGAAAAAAAAGTATTTCTATCAAAACCATTTCTATAGCATTTGTGACAAACTGTTGAGATTAAAGTATAAATTGCATCATAAATAAGAAGAGAAATCCTCTTAGAAGATGTCATCTAATTTTAAGAAGTACGATTCAAACACTAGCTGTTGTGTTAACAAAATCCTCCTTGTTCCAGAGTGCTGCTAACATCATTTATCAAAGTTCACACCAGCAGGAATGTATTCAGGAAGAATGTTTTAGGACATTTTATTTGAGAAAAAAAACATAGGAGGAAGTACCTTTTAGTGACCAGTGCATCCTGTAAAATTCTTGGAAAAAATCATTGAAAGGATGTTCCCTTGATAATATATATTTGTAAAACTGCTGATTTTTACACAGAAAAAGTGCCTTGCACGTAAAACCTATCATTTATTTTCCAGGTTTCTTGTTATCATTTCTTTTATCTCCTCAACTGTATCAGCTACATATTTACCAAAAACTTGTATTTATATGAAAGCGATTCACAAAGAATCAGTATGAAGCTCCCTACAGAGAAATTCAAAATGACAGATGATATCTGTCCAATACCCATCAAGTCCAGAATTTTGTTTCCTTTATATCTAGTGCACTGATGCTCGTCTCTTTGTTCGCCTACATTTTCTCTGAGGCAAAAGTCTGTGACAAGTTGGAGAAAAGAAAATGTTATCTACTCAGTGAGAGAGGCACTAGATCACTACACTTTTCACTCACTAAAATCTGAGCTGAAATCTGCAGCATGTGATCCCCAAACACTAACGCTACACGCCCCATGAAATGCTGGCGCTGCGTACTTGGCAGATAGGGGCAGGCACGTTCCCACCCCTGCCCGGGCTTGCTCCTCGCATGACAGTTTCTAAGAGTCCCTGTCACTGACGCTGCGCTCTACGGTTTCCTGGCTGTCACAGTGCTCCCTCAAATTTCTTTGCTTTGCACATTATGCAAATTTGTCATATGATTCAGAAAACCTCCTGGAAGTTTTTTTCTCGTGCTATTACTACTGTTTTACTGCAAAGTGAGCATGTCTGCAGCTGATGTTAATTACATCTTTCCATCTCCAATAAAACAAGTTTAGAAGCAAATCACTACAATTAAATCTTCTCAGGCGATGTGAAGAATGAAGTGACCTACTGAAATCAGACACACTTTACCTGTCTTTGAGATATGTACATATGAACCCAAAGTGAAGTAATCTAGGAACTGTTTTATTCCTAGTCTATTAAGATTTTTGAAAGCCTCCAGTGTTGTCTCTCCTACATAGCAGGCTTCTGTGATAATTTTGAGCCAATTTCCATTAAAAATTAATGTTTTCTAGCTCTGACTCGAAATAACTTTTAGTTTTTGAATGCAGCCAAACGATCAGCTGTGGTAAGATAATGTGTCGGTGCCGTCATCTTTTTCTTATTTCTAAATATGTCATGGGTAAACCAAGTCATGGAAAAATATTACTTGCCCCTGCACAACATTTTTGGTGGGCTGTGGACAAAGGAACAACGAAAAACAGCTTTTTCATACAGATAATTGAACAGGTAGTTTTGGAGTAAGGAATTCTTTTTTTTTTTTTTTTTTTTTTTGAGACAGGGTCTCGCTTTGTAATTCAGGCTGGCTCTGAGCTCACTATGTAGTCCAGGCAAGCTTCAAACTCAACCTCTGCCTTCCGAGTGCTGGGATGACAGGAGTGAGCCACCACGCAAGGCACTGTGGTATGCGGTGTTGATTGCTGCTGGGCGTGAGTCTCCATGCCCAGCATTGTATGTGGTTACCGGGGATCGAACTCAGGTCCTTGCGCTTGCGAGGCAGGCGCTGGAACCACTGAGCTAACCCTCCGGCCCTGAGTAAGGAATTCTTTGAGCTAAAACAATTTGAGAACAGCTGACAGAATATTTTCAAACTCAGCCTAAGGAACTGAAGCTCCACGTTTTAGAAACTCTCCATCCAATAAAGCTGCTTTTATAAAGATTTTAACGAGCTAGGGTTTTTCTTTTCTTCACTTTGCTTGTCTTTTTTTCTGTTCCTGAAGTTCTAAAACACTTCACTATTTCCCTTCCAACAAAAGGACGGAATAAGGGAAAGGGCATTTGGGATTATTTTCCCCCCACCAGCCTGCTCCTCCCACCGCGGTCTCTCTCACCTGACATTCGTCACGCACACGGCGGACTCCAAGCCACTTTTCTCCAGGCCACCTCTCTCCATGTACGCGTAGATGTCCCCGTGGGCGAAGGCCACCAGCCACCACATGATGGCAAAGAGCAGCCAGCTGCAGAGGAAGGACATGGTGAAGATGACCAGCGTGTGGCGCCACTTGAGGTCCACCAGGGTGGTGAAGATGTCCTGCAGGAAGCGGCCCTGCTCGCGGATGTTCTTGTGCGCCAGGTTGCAGGCGCCGCTCTTGGCGATGAAGCGCGCGCGGGGCAGCCGGTCGCGGACGCGCGGTTTGCGCAGGTTCTCGGCGGCGATGCGCGCCAGCACGTACTCTTCGGGGATGATGCTCTTGCGGGCCAGCATCTCGGCGCCCCCGCAGCCCGCCGCGCCCCGGCCTGCACCCGCCTCTCCTTCCCTGCGCGCCCGTCCTCCTGCGCGGGGAACAAGTGCATTAAAGACTCTTAAACCCCCTGCGTGGTGTCGCCTCCGCGTGGAGGGTGTATTCACCCGCGCGAAGCCACGTGCAGGACTTTATGGTGATGTCAGGAAAACACGAATCCAGCTCGCGCTGGAGTTCAGAGAAAATGCTCGGTCGGAAACAAAAGTTTCAATTTTTTTTTTTTTTAACATCCGAGTCAAAACCAGGTAATTTTGCCTTTTTGGCTTTTGTTTTTGTAAACAGCGTCATTTCCGAGGTAGTTCTTTGCTGTTAACCATCCGTACTTGTGTTTTAGCGCCGGGCACAGGTTCGCGGCGCCCACGAGGACGGACGGAAGCGGGCGGCGCGCCCCGCTCGGGGAGGGCTCCCGGGCGCGGCGGGATTAGGAGCGAGGCGGGAAAAGCCTCCTCCGTTATTTTTAGAAGGAGCCCCGGGCAAGGCCGCGGCTCGTCGCGCGGTTAGGGCAACGCGCGCGGTGGCCTCGGAGCGAAGAGAGCAGGGCGAGACGCCGCGGGGCCTGGACACCCCAGAGGCCTCCGGGCCCGAGGGGCCGCGCGCCCCGCACACGCCGCGCCCCCGCCGGAGCCCCGGGCACCGC
This sequence comes from Thryonomys swinderianus, assembly GCA_004025085.1. NCBI lineage: Eukaryota > Metazoa > Chordata > Mammalia > Rodentia > Thryonomyidae > Thryonomys > Thryonomys swinderianus. Next base: position 13,948 of record PVIC010014755.1, on the reverse strand, counting down.
TCCGGACGCGCAGGGGGTGCGGGCGCGGCAGCCTCCCTCCCGCCCCGCCCTCGCCCTCAGAAAAACCCAAAACCTCGTCACGGGCGCAAAACGCATGGAAAACTTCTTTCCGGCAAAGGGATCGGACCTCGCAGAAACCCGGCCCGCGGGCCCAGGGCGCCCGTCCCGCCCGCAGACGCCCCCGCCCCGGGCCCGCGCGCACTTACAGAGCCCGGGCGGCGCCGCCTCCTCCCGGCCGAGCGACGGCGCCCGGGGCCCCGGCGCGGCCATCCCGCGGGACGCAGAGCGCGGCTGTGCTCGGAGACGCGTGAAAATAACAGAAGGTGCCGCCGCGTCTGCACGCGGGGAGGAGGCCGGGGGGAGGGGAGGGGAGGGGGAGGGGTGCGGGCCGGCCCCTCCCCCTCCGGCCCGGCGGCCGCGCGGCGCGCGGGGGGCGGAAACCAGCCCGGCGCGGACCTGCGGGCAGGGGCGGAGGGTCCGGGCGCGGCGGGCGGGGCAGGGACTGGCCGGGAGGGCGGGCCGCGCCGGGCTTTAAAAGGCTCCGCTGCGAGGAGGGGACTGGAGTCCAAGACGCCTGACGTAAAGAGAAGTTTTATTTTAATTCTGTAGCCAGGGTAGATCGTGTCAGCTGGCATAAAAGCACACGGAGAGAAAATGTTGTTCCGAGGTGTTCCCGCGGGGAGCATGCTTATTTACATCATTTCCTCGCAGGAGGGAAGAGGCTCGAACCGTCCCCAGCTCCCAGAGAATGACACACACGCGCACCCGCGCGCACACGCGCACACTCAGACTCCAGGAAAACAGCAAGAAAGGAAAGAGAGAGAGAGAGAGCGCGCACTGACGGTCTCTTCCCCTGAAGAGGCTGGAGCCCGAGCAGGGCCCCCCGACTCCAGGGCCCCAGGCGCGGCTCGCCGTCCCCAGGAGGCAGCTCCTCCCAGCCCGGAGGCTCTGACCCGAGGCAGGAGCGCGGCGCCGGCTCTGCCCCTCCGCGGTGTCTGAAACGCAGCCAGCCGGGACACGTGTGCTCTCTCCCACAGGTCAAGCCTCCTGATTTTTGGCGCTTGTGGCCAATGGAAACTTTAATTCTTGGAAGTTTCGTGTGTTTTCCAAGATTCGGGGCAGAGAGTATAGGGAACATAAACAGTGTGTTCATTCAATGATCTAAGGACCTAGAGTTAACCTTGAATGATGGCAAAGGAAGAGCAGTTTTTTCCTTTGTAGATAAATCTCCTTAACCCTTTCGAGGCTGAGGCTCCTAGTTCTGCTGCTGAGTCAACTACCATTAGGATTGTGGCGGTTGGTGCAGGAGTTCGGTCCCAACCAAGTGGAAATCCCTTTGAAGAGTGACGTCACTGCTGCTCTATTTGAGTTAAGTTGGATGTGCGATTTATTATCTATTATTTTACCTGGCAGAACATTCCTTAGCATCTGTTTTGTGAGTTGTTTCTGTATCCAGAGCTGTAGAGTACATATCACAGCCGGTGATCTTACTAGGGGAAGTAGATGGAGAAAAGACAGTCTCAGAACAACTGAAAGCACCAACAAAGGCGTGTGGGCAAGAGCGGGCCGTGGTGTGGCATCAGAAACTGACTGAATTAGCACCTGGACCTAGGGCTTCCCGGACACCCTCTGTCTCCAGGGTCCTCAATTAAAAATTAACTCTTCTGGGTCTTATCTGTTCCACTGACCCTCAGGTCGGCTTCTTTGCCAGTACCATGCCGTTTTTATCACAGTGGCTTTGTAGTATAGTTTCAAATCGCGGATCATGATACCTCTGCTATTGTTCTTGTTTCCTAGAATTGCTTTTGCTATTGTAGGTCTCTTGTGGTTCCAGATGAATTTTTGGATGATTTTCTCTAGATCTGTGAAATAGGCTGTAGGGATTTCAATTGGGATTGCATTGCATCTTTATAGTAGTTGTAGGAGTATAGCCATTTTGATAATACTGGTTCTTCCTACCCAGGCGCAAGGGATGTCATTCCATTTTCTGATATCCTTTTCTATCTCCTTTTTTCAGAATATTGTAGTTTTCAGAGTAGAAGTCTTTTACCTTCTTTATTAGAATGATTCCTAGACACTTCATTTTTGCAGATGCTATTGTGAAAGGAACTGACTCCCCAATTTCTCTCTCAATAAGTCTGTTATTTGTGTATAAAAATGCTATTGATTTTTGAGTTTTGACCTTGTATCCAGCTATGCTACTGAATTTGCCAAGTAATTCTATCAGTTGTTTGGTGGAGTGTTTAGGATCTTCTATATAGAGTATCATGTCATCAACAAATAACGACAGTTTAACTGCTTCTTATCCAATCTTTATTCCTTTTATTTCTCTCTCTTGTCTAATTGCTGTGGGAATGTTAACTGGTACAACCACTATGAAGATCAGGGTGGAGATTCCTCAAAAAACTAGGATTAGATGTTCCATTTGACTCTGCTATTCCCCTGCTGGGGATATACACAAAAGAATTACAAGTTTTGTATCACAGTGACATATGTGCACCCGTGTTCATAGCAGCTCAGTTCGTCTTAGCTAACTCTATCAAATGCACATCAACTCTAGACTGGATAAAGAAAATGTGGGGTTTTTAAAAAATAAAATGGAGTATTACTCTGCCATAAAATGATAATATTGGGTCATTTATACTCAAATGGGCATCCTTAAGGACATACTCATAAGTGAAATAAATAGGTCACAGATGTGTAAATATTGTATCTTTTCTGTGGTATGAGAAATTGAAGATGTAGATGTGTTCTAGGATGCATGATAGATATTGTGAAATAGTAAATATTCAAAGCGAAATGGGGTTTAGGGGTAATGAGGGGAAAAAAATGTGATGGTAAAAAAGGAAACAAAGCTTATGTATATAGGGGTGGGACTTTGTAGGGTGGGTAGGGGAAGGGGAAAAATGAGAATTAAGTCATGTCATATGCTGGTACAAGTTCTCAATGCTGAGCATAATCATGACGTGTATATGTAATGTACCAATCAAGATTCAAATTTTTAAAAAACTCAACTCTGCACTTTTTCTTGTTCACCAGAAGATGAAACTGGGACACATTCTTTTTTTTTTTTTGAGACAGGGTCTCGCTTTGCAGTTCAGGCTGGCCCTGAGCTCACTGTGTAGCCCAGGCAAGCCTCGAACTCAGCAATCCTCCTGCCTCTGCCTCTGAGTGCTGGGACACGTTCATTGTACTATTAAACCCCTAGTACCGTAGAGATGCTCAAAACATGGTTTTTTCCATCAGTGAAATAAAAGCATGTCGAGCCCCTGGGGGAAAACTGCACAGACAGCTCTAAACGCTCCACAAAGACGGTCTTCAGAGGGGAGGTTTTGGTCACGCTCAGAGCTGGTTCGGGAGGACTGACCAGGAAGCAAGGCTGGGGCTGCCTGCAGGGTTGGGCGTCTGAGTCCAGTTCCTTGGGGCTCCAAAATTCTGTGCTCGACAGAGGGGCAACTGGAAACTAGGACACTGATTAGGCAGGAGATCGAGGCTGGGGTGGACAGGTAATGCCAGAGGACAGTGCCCGGATGTCTCCAGAGGGGCTGTTCGTGGCTGCAAGAGTCAGAGGCTGGTGACAAACAAATGGTAAAAAAAAACAAAAATGAATGCAAAATGAACCGTTAAAGAGAATTCTTGAGATTTACATACCTGGGTCCCGTGACAATTGTGTTCTTTTGCTCTGACATTTACTTTCCCTGTCAGTATGTTTTCAGGGAGGTACTCGCTTTTACATAGCCAACTGCAAGTCAAGTTTCCTCGTGTTCTGAAATGACAAGCTATGCCGTCCTTTTTATTGGTCAGTAATTTTTTTTATATTTATTTATCTTTTTATGGTACTGGGGATTGAACTCAGGCCCTTATGCTTCCAAGGTAGGCACAGTACTAATTGAGCTAAATCTCTGCCGTTGTTCAATAATTTAGATTGCTTTAATTCAAAATAGGGCAAAAAATCAAGGTCAAATTTTCATTAGTTTTTTTTAATTGAATTCTCTATTGGTACAATTTATATACATCTCACAATCACACATAACATTGGGGAATTTGTACCAATATATGACACAAGTCAATTCTCATTTTTACCCATATCCCCACCCACCCACACCTCCCCACCCCCTATATACATGCTCTTTTATTTTCTTTTAGAATCCTATTTATTCCTTTCCCTCATTACATTCCCACACCAAATTTCCTTTGGAAATTTCCTATTCTACAAAGACTGTCATACTTTCTAGAGCTCATTTGCATTTAGAGGTGCTCGTATCAAAGAGAAGATCCGGTATTTACCTATCTGTGATCTATTTATTTCCCTCATTAGCGTGTCCTCCAGGTGTATCCATTTGCGTATCTTGTCATTCTTTATGGCAGAATAATACTCCATTTTATAAAAAAAAATCACATCTTCTGGGCCGGAGATTTAGCTCAGTGGTTCCGGCGCCTGCCTCGCAAGCGCAAGGCCCTGAGTTTGATCCCCGGTAACCACATACAATGCTGGGCGTGGTGACTCATGCCCACCAACCATCAATACCACATACCACAGTGCCGGGTGTGGTGGCTCATACCTATAATCCCAGCACTCAGGAGGCAGAGGCAGGAGAACTGCTGAGTTCCAGGCTTGCCTGGGCTACATAGTGAGCTCAGGGCCAGCCTGAACTACAAAGCGAGACCCTGTCTCAAAAAAAACCAAAAAACAAAAAAACCCAAAAACCCACATCTTCTTTTTCCAGTCCCCAGTTGATGGGCATTTGGGTTGTTTCCACGATTGAGCTATCACAAACTGAACTGCTATGAACAAGGGTGTACATCTGTCTTTCCAATGTGATTTAAAAAATTCTTTTGGGTATATTCCTAGCAGGGGGATAGCAGGGTCAAATGGGACCTCTCGTCCTAGTTTTCTTAGGAATCTCCACACGGATCTCCATAATGGTTGTGCAAGTCTGCAGTCCCACCAGCAGTGGAGAAGGGTTCCTTTCTCCCCACAGCTTCGCCAGCATTTATCGTTGGTTGATTTTGTAATTGCGGCCACTCTTTGTGGAGTGAGATGAAATCTCAGTGTTGTTTTCATCTGCATCTCTCTAATGACCAGTGATGTTGAACATTTCTTCATATGTTTTTGACAGTCGGATGCCTAAAGAAGCCACTTAAGGGAAACAAAAGTGAAACATATGTACTATAAAAGATATAAATATTATAAATATCCTTTTCTCTCTCTCTTTTTTTTTTTTTTTTGAGACAGGGTCTCGCTTTGTAGTCCAGGCTGGCCCTGAGCTCACTATGGTGCCCAGGCAAGCCTGGAACTCAGCAATCCTCCTGCCTCTGCCTCCCGAGTGCTGGGATGACAGGCGTGAGCCACCACGCCCGGCATAAATTTCCTTTTCTCTTTCTGTCCTCACGCAGTAGGTACCTTTTCGCTCTAGTAGGACTTTCCGCAGCGGGCAGCACCTACAGGAGCACACGTCGTGTGCCGCTGTCCACCTGACCAGTTATCCCCAGCTCCTCCTCGTGGCATTCAGTGACGCCTGCCGAACGCAGCAAAGGAGGAAGGGCGCTTGAAAACGCTGTTCCCCTCTTTCTTGCATCTACTTTTCCAGCCCTTCCTGATTTCACAACCACGTGCCGGAACCCGTAGGGAACACTGGCAGGGCGCAGTTTCTGAGGTTCACGGCCGTACCGGACCGCAGGGCTCCGCGCCTCCCCAGCGCCCCACCTCTTCTCCTCCCTGTTCCGGAAGCCCCGTTCTTCCCGCTCAGCTGCTCCCCCGGCTACTCCGTCACGCAGAATTACAATCACTCGGCATTTGCTGGTCTCCTCGTACATCACTTGCCCTCCGCGTCCAGAGCCTGGATGTCTTCCAGCGCACGTCACGGCTACCCAATAAATGATTGTTACTGCCAGGGAGAGAGAGCCCTGGGCCTGCGACCCCAGCATTCCGGGAGGCTGAGGCAGGAGGATGGCAGTTCAGAGCTCAACTTCGTGCCACTCTGTCTCGAACAATAAAAAATGTGTGGGGATATAGTTCAGTCCCATGGCCTCGAGTTCAATCCTCGGTAAAACAACAGATAAATAAATACATGAAAACCTACTATTAGTTCATTTCTAGCCCTCCCTTTTTGATCATTTTTTTTTTCTTCTTCTTCATACTATGGTCCAACTAGAAAACGTTTAACTTTATCCTCGGTGACAAGTTGACAAAGGCAATTTTATTTAATTTTTTCAAGAGGACATATACTACCTCGATTTGCTTTATTTCCCTACTTAATCGTTATTTTCCTGTTGGTCCCTAAATGTTTCCTTTGGTATTCAGTGATTTTCCTAATTGTTCTCATGGGAGTAAGAACTAATTTGTGCATGACGCCTTAAAAGAATTAGTAACGACTTTAGAACAGAGCTAACTTTTGTTTAAATATTATGATTATGTGACTCTTCGGGAATCTTGCTGGAATCTGCTCATGCTGCAAACCAGAATTACGCAGCCGGGAGCAAAGCAGCGCTACCTGCTTACTTCTAAGTCAGCGTGAGTCAGGTGCATCGTAGAATGTCTCAGTATCTCGTTTAGCATCAAAGAGGTCCCGGAAACCCTTCCTCCTCGGAAACACAGTTTGTCAGATGCTTTCAGATGACGGGAGTATTAAGTATTAAGCCGATGGCTTTTTTTTTTTTTTTTGAGACAAGGTCTCGCTTTGTAGTTCAGGCTGGCCCTGAGCTCACTATGTAGCCCAGGTAAGCCTCGAACACAGCAATCCTCCTGCCTCTGCCTCCCAAGTGCTGGGATGACAGGCGTGAGCCACCACGCCCGGCACTGTGGTATGTGGTATTGATGGCCGGTGGGCGTGAGTCTCCATGCCCAGCAGTGTATGTGGTTTCCGGGGATCGAACTCAGGAACTTGCGCTTGCGAGGCAGGCGCCGGAACCACTGAGCTAACCCTCCAGCCCAAGCCGATGGCTTTTTTTTCAACCGTCTGCCCCTGTAATGCCAACAGGCACATCGATGTGGTCCTTGAGATTGTTCGTGAGGTAAAGGGTGAAGTCCTTGCAGGGAACGACCTTGCCTCGGACCCAGTTTGTGCCTCTGGAACTCTTGGATTTCCTGAGACATTTCAGACTTCAGAGTCTGAAAAGTCCTCAAGAGGACAGTGGAAATGGTTTATGTTAGCAGCCCAAACCCTGGTCTCTCTGCTTGGTGTTCTGCTTTATGAGTGTCCTCATATAAACTACTTTGGAACGTACTGCTTTGGAATCGGTTTAATAAAACTGTTACATAAACGAGTAATCAAAACAACATGTTACAAACTCACTTTTTTTGGAGTGATCGTGAGTCGGGAGTGACGGTTTAACTCTTCTTAGTTATCTGTTCCAACAAGTTGAGAGGCCATTTCTTTGGGAGGTATGTATTAACTTGCAAAGAAAAATCATCACCCGCCTTTAAATTAGGTGACCCCCTTTCTTCAAAGATACCTGTCACAAGTGTAAGTGAGAGAGGTCTCCGGCCAGCTTGTACATTCACTTCAAATTTAATCAGGCTCACAGGTGTGAATCAATAAGGCCAGGAGGAAGAGAGCTTACAACAATCGCTAGCCTCTCGTGTGCATGGAGGCGAAGGGAACAGTCTTCCCTCCAGGGCGGTCCGGGGAAGGAGGCTGTTCGCCAGCGGGTAACGCACTGTATAGTTAGCAGCAGCGTAAGGAGCCCCGAAGAGCCGCCAGGTCAGCGCCTGGGGCGCGCATGCTGTAGGCGTCCCGAGAGCGCACGGGAAGGCGCTGAAGCAGGAGGGAGCTTGGCGTGTCTGAAGCAGGACCAGTGCGTCATCGGCAAGGTCAGTGCAGCGGATGGGGAGAAGAGGGGAGGAGAAACGGGGAGGGTATTCTCTCATCCGGCCGTCCCTCCATTTGCCTAATAAATAATGATTGGAAGTCCGCCAGGCACTGGCCCAGTCCCCGGGTCAGCTGTATAAGGATGTTGCTCTCCTCATTTTTTAATCAATCAGAGGATAGCAAAATGACTCTAAGATCCCCTCCCCAGTGGGGGCAAAGCTGTAACAAACCCAGGTCATCTGCCTCCACGTCCTGTGCCTCCCCACTAGATAATATTTCTCATGTTGACCACAAGCCAACTTTGTGAAAAAATATCCAGTAATATTAATATACAGGTTTTTGTTGTCCAAAGATAGAATGAAATAATTAATCACTGGCCCAGACATTAAGATTATCTTTAACAAGAATGTATTACTACTTTCAGTGAAAAACCCACGTGACTCAGCCGGGTGTGGTGGCTCACGCCTGTCATCCCAGCACTCGGGAGGCAGAGGCAGGAGGATTGCCGAGTTGGAGGCTTTCCTGGGCTACATAGTGAGGGCCAGCCTGGACTACAAAGCGAGAGCCTGTCTCAAAACAAAACAAAAAAAACCCCCGCATGACTCAAAAGATTCTCCTGCACCTCTTCCTCTGAGAGCCTCCTGGGACCATGAGGGTGCTCTGGTGTGGAGGGGGCTCGGGTGTGTTCTTCACGAGCTGGAGACTTGCGCCCCCGTGAGGCAGTGTGAGGAATGGTGGGATCTTTTCGGAGGTGGGGACCTGTTGGAAGGTAGTCTGTGAAGGTATCGTCCTCAGAAGAGGACTATAACCCTGATAGTTTCCAAGAGAGTCGTTATAAAAGAGCAAACTTAATGCTTGAATCTTTCTGGCTCCTTGCTCACCTTGTGATCTCTTCCTCTTGTACATACTCCCACCATGAAGTTTATTCTCCTCAGAGAGCAGAGATAGAGTCACCCCATTTTAGATTTTCAGCTTCCAGAATTGTGAGTTAACTAATCCCTTTTCCATTATAAAGTACCTAGACTCATGTATTTCATTAGAGCAATTTTAAGTCAAATAAATACAGACAGTAAGATGAGACAATCTACATAAAATGCTTAAAGTAGTGCCTGCCCTGTGTAAGTATTTAATAAGTATCAGATCTTATTCATATATAAGGTCTGGTGATGGTCAGGAAGCTGTCAGAACATATAATAGAGGTAGAGGGGTTGTGGCGCCTACAGATTTCCTGTGTTATTTAACTCTCTACCAATCAAAACCGAGGTAATAAAACATACCCTTTTATAGAGATCTCACCATCTTCAGAGTGTTAACTAACCCATGCTTCTACCCATTTCGCTTCAGCTGTTAAATTCAATCAAAACACCTGGGCCGGAGAAGGAGTCAACCAGGGTACTGGTAACAGAACAAGCGTCCAGAAACTCACATATTTATTTCACTAGAATCATGTCTCCAAAAACTCAGTGGTTTCTTCGCCCCAAGAGAGCGGCCATGGTAATTATTTTCTGCTGTAGGCTGTAAAATGCTAATTAATAATACAGCCGATAGGGCCCCTCCCAAGGGAAGCAGTGAAATAGCCTTTGCCACTCTTCATTCCTTCAGGGCCTGGATGTTTCCGCACCAAAGAAAGGAACATTGGCACGAGCCTGGTATCTGTCCTGCCGGAGGAACTCTGAGCAGCTCCCCAAGATGTTCTAATCCACTGCTGTGCTTTTATGTCTCGGTGCTTCGCAGAATCAGTGACTCACGCGTTGCTTGGAAAGAGAAACCTGACATTTTCCAGAACTCTCTAGAATGGCTCCTTATCGCCACTTCTAAAAAATGCCAGCTACACAGCAGAAAGGGCTGTAGGGGTGGAATGTTTTAAAGTGACATTTAGACTTAGGCCTAAGAAAGTCGGGAATCTTTTTCCTGCTTCTGAAGATCTGGCTTTTCCTTTAAATAAAAATTCTCTGCACCGAGAAAGCTTTCACCAAGTTTTTTTTTTTTTTTTCCCTCAGTGGGTTCATATTGTAATTAAACATTCAAGATTTGTTACCAATTTTTAAAAAATCACGTGACCTTACTTATTGTCAGAATACATGTGGTAATAAAATGAGCTATAGAAATTTATCATGTATTTGAAAGTTAATCATTTTTTAAAAATTGAGAAAAGATGGTAGGAGATGCAGTATTTTACTGTAGTATTTTACTTAAATTCACAGAGATTGAGAGTCAGAGAGATTCGGGGTCAAATACCAGTTCTGCAATGTACATGACTGGCAGCATTAAAAATATATTTAATATCTCTGAGCCTCGATTTCCTCTTTATAAAGGTGAAGACAATAACATCTACCAGTCAGAGGTGTACAGTAGAGTGGGTTTGTAAAGGGTGTATAAAGCAAAGCCCATGACATCTGAAACGTAATGTTTTCTAAAATGATATTTTGTGGTAAAAGCATAGCACCCCCAGAATTACGGGCAGTGAGTTCTCAATACTAATATTTCATACTGAAACGTGATTCTTAGAGCACATAGTCACTCTGACACCGTATTAGATTGACAGAGACTCAACGAAACCAACAGGGTGCTTGTCTGATGCCTTTTAATTTTCCTTTTTGCTGACTGTGATTTGGATTTTGGGAAACACGAGGCTCTATATCCAGTTATGGGGTAGAACAAAGAGTAAACCTCAGGCTTTCTGATTCTCGGTCCAGTTTCTTTTTCAGTAGTATTTATTTTTATTGGTTACTACCTACTGTACACGCCATTTAGTCTCAAGAAAAGTAAACCAACTCAACAATCTAATCTTCCATGTAGAACATGGCTAAGAATGTGGGCTTACAGATCAGTTTTTGAATTTGGATCTCAGATACATCAAACGTGGGGCAGATTAGCTTCTCTGAGCCTCAAATACAGAATGGGGAGGGATACGCTTTAGCTTAGGGGAGTTTTAAAGGTCACGTGAGAATATACTTGTAAGATTCGCATTGCACATGCTCCAAATATGTTAGCTAGTATTACCTTTACAGCAAGTTAAATGAGATGGTTTATGCAATATGGATTCTATTAATATCTGAACTAATTTCCTGTTGTTCCTCTCTTCTTTTTCCCCCCAGTGATTTTACTTCTCTCGTGTTGTCTGATACAGGACGGTGCTAGACATTTTGGAGATTAGATGCTATTTAAATCATAAATCATTTTGTCATCTCTATGCTTTGTTGGCACAGGTAGCTCAGCTTTATTAAGAATATTATTTAAGCCAAGAATTTCCCATTAAATACTAGGCTTGCTAATTTTTTCCTTACATTTTTGGCCAAAGGCCTAGATGCCTCGTGTTTCCAATATCATATTTAATTGCACTGAATATGTACTAGAAGTCGAGTCCAATGGAAGTGAAGAAGAGAATGTCTGATTTCCAGATGAGAATTTATCATGCCTAATCACTGCTTTTCACTGTGTCCTCTTTCGTGTTTGCCAAGGATCTAGGAGAGGCGGTATGCAAGTCAGTTGCTTGGCACTGCCACACCACAGGTCACTGAGGATAAATGAAGCTCACATAGGAAGTTTTATGTGTCCAGGATCCTAAAACAGGTGTTTTAGTGCAATACGAGGTGGGTGTCGCTGCCTCAGGTGGTTGTGAGAAAACGTCTCTTAAGCTGTAGACGATTTCCACAGGGAAATAAAACCTGGGCTTAAAAAGTCAATATTTGAGGTACTTACTTGACGAGAAATTTTGTTCTAAATGAAAAATCAATGTTCCCTTTCTCCGGAGTGAAGTAAGATGGAGGAACATACAGAAGGTCAAGGGGCTGAGTCCACCCATTCATTTTTGCGCTTATGTGACAGAGGAATATTTTTCATTTTCCCCCTACAATTTCTTTTTCCCAATGAAAATAACAAGCAGCCTACCCAGTTTCAACAGCCTTCTGACGGAGCTCCTAGCTGTTGAGTTTCGCCTTTCGTCTCTCTCCTTAGCCTGCGTTAGGTTTGCTTCAACATAAGGCACTAGCTCTCCTTGGCATAGAGTTCTCCGCGGCTTTGTAGATTAGAAGCAGGCCCTGACCAAACTGATACAATGAAAGTTGTCATAGCATATTTAAAAAGATGCTCTGAACAAAGGAGATAACATGCTTCATGTTTTGAAACAGTCTGAGAAACAGAGACTTAGAAAGGTTAAATAACTTGCCCTAGTTTACACAGCTAGTAAATGGAGCCAGAGCTAGAGACCAGCGTTTGGTTTCTGTGGGACTGGATTCAAAGACTGCGGTTTGTGTTTGGGACTGACAGAGGGGGATAGTGCTCTCCACGGCTCCTGGTCACGCAGACAGAACCCTGGATATTTCTTGGGATTTGTACTGGCCAAATAAACTTGCCAGCTGTGGTGTAAACATATCACACTCTCAGTTGTGATAGCTAAATCCTGGAAACGACCCAAGTGGAAAATGGATGGAGAAGATGTGGGATATATATATATGTGTGTATATATATACATATATATATATAATCATATATTATATTATATTATATTATATATAATGGAGTATTACTCTGCCATAAAGAACCCTAAGTTGAGTCATTTATACTCAAATAGACATAACTTGAGGACACATTTATAAGTGAAATAAAGAGGTCACAGATGTGTAAATACCGTATCTTTTCTCTGGTAAAGAATCTGAAGATGTAAATGAGTTCTAGAATATAGGATAGATATTATGAAATAGAAAATACTCAAAGGGAAAAGGGAAGGGGTAAGTAACCAGGGGAAAGAAAAAATATGATTTAAAAAAAGGAAACAAAGCTTATGTATATGGGGGATTGTAGGGTGGGTAGGGGAATGGGAAAAAATGAGAATTAAATTGTGTGATATACTACTACAGATTCTCAATATTGAGTGTGATCATGATGTGTATATAAAATGTACCAATAAAGAGGTCAATTTTTTAAAAGGTGAGTATTAAAATTATAAAAGTATTTACAGAGCCAGGGATGTAGCTCAGTGGTGCCGCACCTGCCTCCAATGCATAAGGTCCTGAGTTTGATCCTTGGCACTGAAAAAAAAAAAGGTGGGGGGGAAAGGGTATTTTGAGGGGATTAATAGCAATGCATCTTTTGTTTTGTTTTTTTATTTGTGTTTTTTGCGGTACCAGGGATCAAACTCGGGCCCTTGTGCATCCAAGGTTGGTGTGGTACCACTTGAGCTAAATCCCCAGCCAATGCATCTTTTATTTTAATAAACATTTACTTTTTTATTCAAACATTCATTGTACTGAATTTCACACTGTACCGCAACCTCCTTGGGTACAGGACGTGGAGCGCCCCCCAGCCTCAGCCCGCCCGTCTGCTTCGCCCGCAGCCGGGCCTTGAGAGGCGCGAGGGAGGGCCGGCCTCCAGGCTCCGCCAATCATCGCCGCGGGGCTGGGCCATGCCAAGCCCAAGGGCAGCTGCGCTAAGGCCCCTGGCCCTCCCCCAACGCTCTGGATCGGACCCTAATTGTGCCCAGTACCCGCCCCCTCGGCACGCATGCCCTGCCCTTGGCACACGTGGCCCGCCTGCGTGTCCGGGCCCACTGGCCTCACGTTACTTACTTACTATTTATTATTTATTTATTTATTTAATTTTATTTTTTGAGACAGGGTTTCGCTTTGTAGTTCAGGTTAGCTCTGAGCTCACCATGTAGTCCAGGCAAGCCTCGAACTCAGCAATCCACCTGTCTCTGCCTCCCGAGTGCTGGGATTACAGGCGTGAGCCACCACGCCCGGCACTGTGGTATGTGGTTTTGATGGCTGGTGGGGGTGAGTCACCACGCCTAGCATTGTATGTGGTTTCCGGGATCGAACTCAGGACCTTGCGCTTGCTAGGCAGGCGCCGGAACCACTGAGGTAAATCTCGGCCCACTTATTATTTATTTATTTTTGGTGTTTCTTTTTCGGCGGTGGGTGCACCTGGGCTCGAACTCAGGCCCTTGTGCTTCCAAGGTAGGTGCCGTACCATTTGAGCTCAATCCCCAGCCCCTCACCTTATTTTTTGACCACACCTTGAAAGCAACTACTCCAAAGGCGCACAGCTGACCAGCACACAGCTGGGGCCCATTCCGAACAGCTAATCAGTGCAGCAGCAGAGTGGGGTGCGGCAGACTGATGGGGAAGTAGGTGTAA
>PVIC010014754.1:0-36095 GCA_004025085.1 Thryonomys swinderianus | reverse complement strand
ACATCCTTTCCACTTAACCCTCTCCACTCATTATTTGCCCAGTTCCTCTTGCTGTCTTTCTTTCTCATTTACATTTCTTTTTTTCCTTCCAAGCTTCCTCATCTATGATTTCAGCTTGGGAGACGTGAGGAGATCCATGAGGGAGGGGGCACTGGCACGGCAAAGCCTTGGCAGCGAGGCATCAAGAAGGGCTCTCAGGGAGAATTAGGTAGATGTTGGGCCCCACACGTGGCCTACTGGTTGTTGCCTCCTGACCCACTACAAACAGAGGAGGCTGGGAGGGAGGCAAGGGAGCTTGCGTAGACTGGGAGATCAGGGCAGAGAGCTCCGTGGGCCTATGGAACAGTGTCCACTTACCAGTTTGCTCTTGTCAGTTATTGAGTCCGGACATTCTGTGGGCTTGAAGTACAGTTGATAATCCCAGAGGAGTCGGTGTGGGTCACCCTTAGGGTTGAACTCTGTCTCAGTCTCGGTGCAGGTTATCTTCTCAGGCCCATGCTGCTCCTGGCACATAGCCTTAGCCTTCTGGGTCTGTTTCACTGGTACTCAGTTTGGAAGATGAGTGGGCGTAGGAGCTAGTAATTCTTTGATGACTGTGTCCCCTGTTTCATTTGTCTACTTGTTCAATTCTAAATAGTCCAGAGATAATAATGATTTTTACTTCATTAATTCTAGAAGAATTTCATGCAATAGGTAGTATTACTCTGTGTTATAGACGAGGAACTAAAGTTTAGGGAGAATAAGGTCTTTGCTCATGAAATTTTGTCTGTCTCCAAAACTTTTTCTTCATGACTACTTTGTGTGGTATGGTACAACTATTTTTTGGAGATCGCTAGGTAAAACAATACTTTTTTATCTTCAGTTCTGTTTGGCTTGAAGCAGTATCAAGAATTTTTTTTTTTGAGACGGGGTCTCATTTGTAGTTCAGGCTGGCCCTGAGCTCACTATGTAGCCCAAGCAAGCCTCAAACTCCCAGCAAGCCTCCTGTCTCTGCCTCCCTAGTGCTGCGATTACAGGCGTGAACCACCACACTAGGCGTTGTGGCATGTGGTATCGGGGATTGAATTTGGAACCTTGAACTTGTGAGGCAGATGCTGGAACCACTGGCCCAGAATCAGGAAAATTTAAATTACATGAACTCTTAGCAATGGAAAGCTCTGCTGGGTTCTGTAATCTGGTTTTCTCAGTCATGGAAGGAGACTAGCTAAGCGATCTCTTTGTTCAAGGACCCTTCATGATTGTACCCCAAACCATATCTGGCATGGAGTAGGAAATTTGGGACTTAGTGAAGAGAATGGCTTCAGAGACAGGACAACTCTGGGGTTTCCTGGAGTTCTCAGAAGAATGTTTACATGTCTTCTCAATTACTTGTGAAAGTTTAAATTCTTGATTGGCTTATTTCATCATCAGTCTTCCCACTCACACCAATTTTTCCTACTGGATAGTTTCCCTACCAGCTTGGAAGCGTGTGAACTTCTAATAGTTATCAAGTTCAGCAGAATTAACAAATAAATGTGCTGTAAAATATTATATAGTACTTTTTGGAGTTTGCAGCAATCAAGGTAACAATCATGGATAATCTAAAATTTAAATACCCAAAGCGTCATTTTGGGTTGGATTTGATTCTGGAACAGGACATATCCTGCATGCTTGGAATTCATACAATCTGCGAATAAACAGAGCTTCCCCGTGGAGGCCCAAGGTGTCTCAGGAAGATGGTCGCCGCCTGGTTCTCCAGTTGTCTGCTGTGCCCACCTCTGAACAGACCCTGCGGAATAACCTGCCCAGGCAGACAGGATCTTTCTCTTTGTTAGTTAAATTAATTTTAGTCCTTTATTATTGATGGCACCGTCTGAAAGATGAATAAGTACCCAGGACGTCTAGCTCAGGTCTGGGAACGTGCAGTCCTCGAGCCCTGGAATCTGCAGCCCTCCACCTGAGGGACTGAGGGAGAAGCACTGCGGCTGGGGAAGGTGATGGAATCAAGCTGCTTTATAGACCTGAGAGAACTTAAGTGAGGGGAGGCTGTGGGGGGGGGTAGGTTGAAATAAGCAGGCAGCTTGGGATGCTCCTTGGTCCTGGCTCCTTGGCAACGGTTACTTAGCAACCCCCATTCACCTCTCTTGGCTGCCTTCGCCTTCCACCCCCGCCCCCTGCAATCTCTCTCTCCCTTAGCTGCTGCAAGGAGCTAGAGAGCTTGGAGTGAATGACAATTTGGAGAAACAGCCGCAGCCCGAAGATCTAAGAGCCTCTAAAGAAGATGGATAAGAAAATCGATGCATAATAAAAACTGCAGGCAAAGCCACCTTGACGGAGGGCGGGTGGCTCTCCGTGTGCCCTCGTTAGTCTCTCTGGGCTCAAGGCCTTTACCTTAACCCAGAATCCTCTCTTTCATTTCATCTACCTTTTACTGGTTGAGGGAGGGTTATTGCCTTTGGAGTGGGAGAGGAAGCCAGAAACCCCGGGAGAAGAAAACAAAATATGTATGGGATATATATAGGGGTGAAAATGAGGCAGGGGTTTTAAGAAAGATTCTTTAAATGGACAGCATTTAATTGCATCATTAAATAATACCCCTACTCCGAAGGAAAATCTCAATAATAGAAGTTGGAAAGTACCATATGAAATATGTAGTTACCCTTTTTTGTAGGTATTAAAGAAAAAAGATAAGCAATCATTTTGGAGGGACAAAGTTAGAGTATAGCTTAGATAAATGACAAATTGGATGTATAGGCACCTTCTGCTGACACTTAGGGACGTTCCTTCTTTTCTTAGAAGCTGAAAATAGAAGGCCCATATTGGCCTGAAAATTTGTGGACAAATTCTGTGACTCATCAAGGAAACTGCTTCTTGTTATCTTTTCCATCCACACAATTGGGGGGTCCCAGGGCCTTGCACATCCTAACAGAGGGCTCTGCCACAGGACTACATTTCCAACTCCTTTTATTTTATTTTGAGATAGGATATTGCTAAGTTGCCCTGGCTGGTCTCAAACTTATGATCCTCCAGTCTCAACCTTCTGAAGAGGGATTTTTTTTTCTGATATCAGATGTCACCCCATTTTGTCAAAATTAAGGCTTTGATCAATTTGATCATTCTTTTATTTCTTAGTGTTACTGGAGTACCACCTATGTACCAGGGACTGGGAAAGAGGTATTAGGAGCACCCTGTGTATTTGTGATACAGGGTTTAAGCTTTCAGCACAGAGGGTGGGATAGAAATTTTAAGGAGTGGAAATCTCAGATGAGATCAGATATAAGAATGCTTTAAAAATTGTAAAGTGTGGGGCTGGGGATTTAGCTCAAGTGGTACTGTGCTAACTTTGGATGCACAAGGGCCCAAGTTCGATTCCTGGTACTGCAAAAAAAAAAAAATTGTAAAGTGTGATATAGTGGTAAGGAGTATTAATCCAAGGTTTAGAGTTCTGTCCCCCAGTGGGGAAGAGAGGGTCTTGGGTGTGTATGGAAGTAGAGCTCATTCAAATCAGTCCAGTTCTGTTGGGAACAGTCTTTTGTTCCGGGAAGCTGTGCGGGCCTAGGGTTATAGCACTGAGTGGTGAGACGCCGGGATGGAAGAAAAGTTCCGCTATTACCTGGCCCTAGTGCATCAGCTGTGGCCCCTTCTACTTGTTAATCTCCTCCTTTCTCTCAAACAGGGGTTGATCCTTTGGTAAATTGTCTTTTTCCTATTATTCAGACCAGATCGGGTGCATTCAGGCTGGTATGGCCATAGACTTTTTCTTACCATTCAATGCATTCCAAAAATTCCTTAATTTCAAGGGTGGCTTTCTGGACTGGAGGAAAGCTGGTGACTTCCCTGGTCTCTCTGTGTCTGGATTCAGAGCGCCCCTTCTTTATCCCTCCCCTGCTTTTCAATCCCTGCCTCTTCTCTTGTTTTGCACACATGTTGATCTGTATTCTCAGTTTCTGTGAGATATGATTATTTGACATTTCAGCCGATAAGCTGGGTGTATGGTGCACTTCAGTAATCCCAGAGCTCTGGGAGGCTGATGCAGAGGATTCCAGATGTGAGCCCAGCCCGGGAAACTTAGCAGTTTATTAAGACCCTATCTCAAAATAAAAAATAAAAAGGACTAGGGGGTGAAAGCCCTAGGTTCAATCCACAGTACCACCCCCGCAAAAGATCAGCCTACAATCTTCTGAGTTTTCTTTTTGCTTTTTGATGTTCATTGTCCTTAACTTATTATGTCATTGTGATATGAGACCTTCAAGTGCAGGGAGATCGTGTGCAGAATCAATCTTCTGTATCACACCGAGCCCAGAACACGCAGACAGACAAATGAAGAAAAAGCTTCATGACAGTACTCATGTTCTGGAATCTGTTGTATCAAAGCTACGTCTCATAGTCCCACCTATGTGATCTTCTACCTTCTACAGTCCACCTCTCCCTCTCCAGGTTACTGAATTCATTTTTTCACATGTCTGTAACTCAGACTCTTTTTTTTTTTCCTTCCTCCCTCCCCTTTTTAAAAATTTTTTTTTTCCTCAGACTCTTTTTATGCTTGTTTTTGAACATAAAATGCTCAAAATATTACTGAAAGGGAGGAGGAGCTCTTAGATTAAGAAAGAGTCAGGCTACACGAGTCAGCTCGAGAAATGCATGCAAATGAGACTGTGAACTGGGTACCAAATACTCCGGGCACACAGAAGAGATGAGGGACTGGAGTTAGGAATTGGCTTGCTGAGGGAAGCCTTCCTGGAGGAAGAGAATACTGGGAAGGGCTTGAAAGAAAGGAAGGTGTAGACCTTTTAAAAGAGAGAGAGAGAGAGAGGAAGAAGTAGGCTGTGCTTTGCTTAAGGCAGTGAGTAAGCGTTCTGGGATTGCAGTACAAAGTCTGCGCTCTGAAGCTTAAGCTGAACAATTATGTCTTGAAATTAGGAGTCACTGTGAATCACTCCTGGTTCCCGAGAAGGGAGGTCAGGGTAGCAGTGAAGTTTAAGGCTGCTGAGTGGAGAATAGCTAGGTGGAAACCAGAGGCTCTTGGGAGGGTCCTTTTGTTGTCCTGCTTCTGACCAGACTTGTGGTCGAAGACCTGAGCAGGGGAAGACCGAGGTGGAGCCCGCTGGGCGGGGAGAGGGTGAAGATACAGGAAGCACATTGTTCCCCAGAGCTTGTCTCGAAGCTTCCTTCCTTTTGAACAAAACCCTTCATTTTCATTTCCAGTGGACTTCTCCCTCCGCTTGGCTCCTCTCCTCTATCAGAGCAGCTCTCACGGCCCTGACAGAAACCTGTGCTGCTGCTCGTGGTGACAGTGAAGGGAGGGACAACCGCACTGGGTCAGGACTGCTGCGTTTGGCAATTCTGTGTTTGTTTCCTGGAGAAAGTGCAGAGAACCTTCAATCCCTTCCTCCGCTTCCAGATTAGGTGACCCTGGATTTCAATGTGGAGGTGGAAGGGTTAATACGATGGGCTCCCCCTGGCCTCTTTGCTACTTAGGGATTCCTAACCCTTCTCCCAGTATCCGTGGGCCCAGGAGAGGCTCTGGCCAAGGCTGAGGAGAAGGACGGTGTCCGTGCAGGGAGCTGGGACTGACACCCTAGAAGGATTACACGTCTTCAGGAAAGATTAGTGAGACGATTTCAGGCCCAGGAAATAGGAGTACAGAAAAGGTAAGTTCTCTGGACTCAGAATCCTAGGATTAAAACTCTAGTTTGGGGGTTCTAGGGGAAAGCAGAGCGGCGAGTTTCCTAGAGGGAGGGGTTGGGGTATATCCAAAGTAGGCTAAGTGCTAACTAAGGGTTTCAAGTACAGAGATGGAAAGAAAACCAGCAGTAACCAAATAATACTTCAGTCTTAGTTGTGTTGTCGTGGATCTGTCCAAGCTAAGGCTGGGAAGCCCCCAAGCTGCGCTTCTCACCTATCCATCCTTAATACCGGAACCAAACTGATGTGAAGGAAAACGACATTTATCGATATACTGATACATTGATATACTGATACATTTACTCCGCGCAAGGCACTGGCCTACTCTTTCCGTATGTTTTCTCATTAAGTCCTCATGAACACATATACGTGATTCTCAGAATTGAACGTTTCAGTTAACAACTGACACAGCTGGGAGGCAAACTCATTTCTGACTTCCAAACCACTGCATTTCTGTCCCAGAAATTCTCTCCTTCAGTTGACAGGCATGTGTCTCTGATCATATTACATGCACAGTCATGTGTTAGAGTACTGACCTAAATGTTGCGATAACAAAAGGAAAGATAGGTTCTAGTCTCCAGGTGCTTGAACTCACTATATGTATTTAAGTAGCACTGGGAAACTATAAGTCAAGCCAATGTAACAATGTCCTGCAGGGGATACAGAAATTAAATGCCACCGGAATTCTGAGAAAAGAGGGAGAATTGTAATGGTATTCCTAGGGAACAGTTCATAGAAGTGGCAAGAGTTTAAGGAACAATTTTAAACACTAGACACAATATTCTAAATGAACGGGATGGCTTACAATTATGGAAACAAGAAAGCGAAAGATATCCTACACACATTAAACAGAGCTTCTTTGAGGGTCAAGGATGATACTTAAATATTCATTTGATTTCTCAGCCTGCCAGATGCATGGCAATTATATATTCAATGCATATTTGTTCAACAGATAAATGAATGGATGTTCCACTTATCTGACATAGAATGTTCATGTAAGAAGACTGGAAGAGATGTTTATAGAACTGTGGGCTGTGGTTAAGGGATGGAAAGACCACAGAAATTGTTTCAAGGAGATTGTTCTTGAGGCAAAGGGCAGATAATTCAGAAGAGGTAAAAGACAAAACGATCAATTGTAACACTAGTTTATAAATTTAAATGAGAGGAGTTAAAAGACTAAGCTAGGATGATAGCATGGGAATAAAATGATTGGCCCTAGGTGCCAGCATTGTGAAAGTACGAACAGAACTTGGTCACCAATAGACTCGGAGGGGTGGTAGGGGAGAGGCTGGCTGTTAGGGAAAATGAGGGGAAAGGAAAGGAGTCAAAGATGAAGTAGAGATTTACAGCATTGATGATTCATAGCGTGGTGGTACCTGTTACAGAAAAAAAGCTAAGAGAAGCTAATTTTGAAGACATTTTAGAGTAGGTTGGTTTGAGGTACCGAGGACTTACTGAGGAAACATGGAAAAAGCAGACCATTGCCTAGCACTGAGTGAATGCTTAATCAACAGGTTTCATCCGTTGGTTCTGGTATTATGGACAGATGGGTGGGAGGGGCAGCTTTGGGGGTCTCCCAGCTTCAGCTTGACAGTAGGTCCATGAAAGCACAATTGAGAGTGAAGCACTAACTGCATTCCCAAGGGGAAAGTTTATCATACCTTGGAGGCAGAAGATTAGAGAGAACACGGTCAGATATGGAAGGATAGATTCAGGCCTCATTCACAGCGAAGCAGTAATTGAATCCATGAAAACGGATGAGCTAAGTGAGCCAGGAGGAAAAAACTAAAGAGTTGAAATTAACTTCAGGAAAGGGGGGAGTGGGGAGCAGAGACACCTCGAAGGCCTTCTGAGGCCTACCAGGTCTATGCTTGTGGCTGAGAGGGCAGGCGTGGAAGACCTGTGCTGAGTCCTCTACTTCCAGTCGTCTCTACGCAAGTCCTGATCTTGACCGGAGAAGTAATAGGCGGTGCTTTCAGGGGGAAACTTCAGGTCATCTGGCTGAAATGGACATTTGTATTCTCAGCTTCTAGTCCCCGAGAGAATTATATGCTTGGGCAGTTTTGCTCAGGCTCGCTTAAGGCGCTCACGCTTCAGTGAAATGTGCTTCGCACTCGTTTACGAAAGACTAAGAATCTCAGTCTGGGAAGGTGGTGGGTGGAGCGGACAGTGATTTGCTCCTGAGCCCCAGACGCCTGCCTCACCTGACTTTTTCATACCTCCCCACCCTTTTTACTTTTCATCCAGAGATCTCAAAGCTCTCAACGAGCCTTGATCCTCCCTGACCCCCCTGAGTCATCCTTTGCATCCATTTTCCCAGATGGGGGAGGCAGTGAAATACATGTGTGGAGATGGGGACTTGGTGGGTGGATGGCGGGAGAGGCTGAGGGACAGCCGTAGGGATCCGGGGGCCCCTTCCCGATCATGGGCGGGGCAGGGAGAAGGCATCAGGGTGCCTCTAGGTAGCTCAGTTTCAGCTTGTCCTTTTGAGGTTGTTTTATGACTGAAGAGAGACTCAGATACAGAGTACGAGCTGGAGAAACTGAAGAACAAACAAAGTTGTAAAAGATGCCGATAAAATTTCTCCCAGCACAGAGCAGTCTTTGGGGCCTTTCTCAAAAATCTAAGAGTGATCTTTCCAGATCTTTTTAATTAAATCTCACAGCTTCCTGTTGGGACCAGAGCAGAAGCAGGGGGGGGGGTGTCCCTTTTATTCCTCTTCTCTCAAGGGCGCAGGTGTCGAAACATCCAATTTGGAGGTTGAATTAAGACTGAAAGGGGAAAGGAAGGGGTTTGATGAGAATTACTGATAGTTTGTGTGATCCCTTCCCATGGAGGAGTGCCTGAGTGTGTGGGGGGCAGGAGAGGCGGTGAAGAGCCTGTCCTGGAGAATATTAAGAATGGAGAGTTGGCCGGAGATTTAGCTCAGTGGTTCTGGCGCCTGCCTCGCAAGTGCAAGGTCCAGAGTTCGATCCCCAGTAACCACATACAATGCTGGGCGTGGTGGCTCACGCCCACCAGCAATCAGTACCGCATACCACAGTGCTGGGTGTGGTGGCTCACGCCTGTCATCCCAGCACTCGGGAGGCAGAGACTGGAGGATTGTGAGTTCAAAGCTTCCCTGGGCTACATAGTGAGCTCAGTGCCAGCCTGAACTACAAAGCAAGACCCTGTCTCAAAAAAAAAAAAAAAAAAGAATGGAGAGTTGCTCTGTGGACATGAGAGGCCCCAGGGCTGTGGACGTAGTGGGTCTGCATGCAGGGGGTCTGAAGGTGCGTCAGAGAGGACAGAGGCAACCGGACTCCAAGGATGGCAGTCCGAGGGTGTGGGGGATGTGAAAATACAAGGGTCTGTGTTTTGGTTCCAGTAGATAAGGATTTGGCCAGGGGGAACCAGGGGAAAGCAGGGGGAGGGAGATGGTGAGATTGGCAGTGGGTAACAAGGGCATCTGTATGAGACGAGAGATCCGATGCCCTGGGAGAGAGTCAGCCTCGGTAAGTGGAGAGAGAGCCAAGGGTTGGCCTTTTCCCCCCAAAACCAGCTACTTCTCTGTTCTTTGTTCCACATGAATTGGTGTATGGGCCACAAAGAAAAATCTTATGAGCTGCTATGACTTAGAGGTGGGAGGAAAAGCGCTGATGGCGGAGTGTGTGTGGAGGGGAGCCGCAGAGACAGCCAGTTTCCATGGTGATAGTCGAAATCTTCATTTCTAGTCTTCTGATTTCTACAGCATGTCAGGGGAAGCTGTAAGGGAGAAATGCTACCTTCTCATCTCCTCAAATGAATCAATATCTGGGGTGGAATGAAGAGATCGGTGAGGGTAGGAGTCTTTAACCGGGTAGAGTCTCGAGGCTCCCAGATTAATTGAGTTATGTCTTTTGTTATCTCTAGGTACATTCAAGAAGTTTATGGATGCTTGGTTGTGGCAGAAACCAGCGATCCTTCTTCCCGGAGGAGGGTCTGGACTTCCAAGAAGCACCTTCAAGCAGGACCATTTAACGTGAAAAGAGATAGACTGGTCTTTCTACCACCAGAGACTAAGTTTGGTTCTCTGTGGCCCTTTGAATTTCCCTCACAGTCATAGGGCTGATTTCTTACACCGGATCTCTCCAGCTCTTTAGGCAGCCCCCCTACAATGGCCTACTGTTGGGCAGAGGGGGTAGGGTTAAGGTGGAAGAGGTTGAGGATAGTGAGTGGTTAGGTAAGGTCAGTAAGAGGGCGCTGCTATGGCTTAGGTGTCTAATAAGTAAGACCAGGATATTGTAAAAAAAAAAAAAAAAATCCCAGCTGTCCAATTCTGTCTACTTTTGTAGTGAGGGCCACAGGTTTAACAAAAACAAACAAACAAACAAAAAACACACATAGCACATCGGGGACTCACACTTGATTCGTGTCCCAGAGTACCTTGACGTTTGTCCTAGTCATACCCCTCCCCCCTGTAATCAGCTCTGCATTGAGGTGGGTGCCCTTAGCGCCCGGCACAATGAGATCATGTCTTAGGCACAGTGGCTCCTATGTGTTCCCCAAATTCCTTCCACCGGCCTGACTTGTCTAGTGACTTCAGAGTGAACCAGTTGCCAAAGCTGGCTCTTCTATCCTTGGAGATTTGCTACAGGTTGTTTGCTGAACAAATATCTGTCTCCTGCTTGTCTGTGTCATGCTAAGTTCTTTTCAGTCTTCATATCCTTAGCATCTAGTGTAGCGCCTGACTTACAGGATCCTAGTGAAGTTCCCTCCTTCTAAGGGGGGCTTTTTACACAATTTCCCAATGCCCTCTTTCTTCTCCGAGAACCTGTTTCTTCTGTTTCCACTGGCATCCTGGTAGCCTCTAGTTCTTTTGCTCCTGTGTCTCTCCAATGCCTATTTGCTTCCTTCTATTACTGTAGCATTAGTATCTTTCCCAAGTCTCCTTTTAGTTTCTTCTCACCTCTGCTATTTCCCTACAATGTCCCACAGCCCTTTCTTCCTACTTTCCTCCCTCACCCCTTCTTTCAAAGCATATGTAGGGAGTACCTATTAAATACCTGGCCCTCTGAGTAGTTCTGAGCTCAGACTCTGAGCTCTTTGAGGAAGTTTAGGGTCCAGTGGGGAAGACACACAAGTTCTAAAGCTTTTTGACATAATGTGACAAGTACAGTCCCTTAGTTTTCTTTTCCCAAAGTCCTCTTTTAGCTCTAACAAGTTGGATTGACTCACATTCTCTGAGTGAAGAATTCCAGTGTTTCACAATTCCTGTGGATGGTCAAGTCCTTCACAGTGTCTAACCTGAGTTACTCCTGAACTGCAGCTTATTCCCTGCACTTAGTTTACTCACCCATAGCCTTTTCTTTCTTTTTAAGTGTGCAGCACAATGATATCTGCTTTTCTCACATCCTGCAGTGTCTGTGAAGATTGCTTGAAATAATTGATATAATAGCCTTGTAAATATGTTGTCAGTGTTAAAGGAGATTCCCTCTACACTCAGTTAAAAATATAGGGGAGGTGGGCTGGTGGGTTAGCTCAGTGGTTCCGGCACCTGCCTCGCAAGCTCAAGGTCCTGAGTTCAATCCCCGGTGACCACATACAATGCTGCGAGTGGTGAGTCAAGCCCACCAGTAATCAATACCACATACCACAGTGCCAGGCATGGTGGCTCACGCCTGTAATCCCAGCACTCGGGAGGCAGAGGCAGGAGGATTGCTGAGTTCGAGGCTTGCCTGGGCTACATGGTGAGCTCAGGGCCAACCTGAACTACAAAGGGAGACCCTGTCTCAAAAAAAAAATATATATATGTATAGGGGAATTCTGGGGATTTAGCTCAGTAACATCACACCTGCCTCACACCTGCCTCACAACAAGATCCTTAGTTCGATCCCTCATATTGAAAAAACATATATACATATATATATGCATGAGAGATTTTTTTTCTCCTCCAAATAGAGCAGCTCAAAAGATAACTTTGGTACTTTAGTACCAGGGGTGTAGCTCAGCAATGTAGCACCTGTCTGGCAAACAGGAGACCCTTAGTATGATTCCCAGTACCAAAAAAAAGAAGAAAAAAGGGTAACTTTAGCTAATTCTGAATTGTCTCAATCTTTAGTCTCTTTCCTATTCACCTGTTATTTATAGAAAGCCATTCTCTGATCTCTATAGCCAATGAGCTCCAAACCCCTTTATAAAAATTTCCTTGGAGAAAATACTTTTCATTCACTTCCAACCACCTCCCCCAAAAAAAACCCCAAAAATCCTTTTACTGTAGTAATAGAGATGGAGGGAAGATTTCAGAAAGGAGCTCTTAGCCAACTACATGTGAAAACATCACAACACATCATCCCTGGAGACGGGAACGGCCACGAGGATCAGGGAGGAGTCTGAGGATTACATGGGAGAGTGGTAGCGACGCTTGATCCTGGATGATGGATTTCCAAGAGGAATCAAGAGTCTAACTAGGCCACCCCGAGTCAGAACATGTCATCAAGCCCTGCTCCCACTAATGATTAACAGCAGCTATCTCGATTCACTCCATACCCGCAGCGGGTGGAGGCGGAGAGCAGGGGCAGATGATGACACCTTCCCGACCCCAGGACGGGCGGCAGTGTGGAGGCCCGGCCGCCTGGCAGCGCGCCTGACATCCCATCGGGGTGTTGCTCCGTGGGTCCTCCGCCGCGTGGATTCGCACGGCATGTTTTAGGACGGCTGCTTGACTTTCCAGAGCGTCCTTTCACCCCAGCTTCCCCCAGTCAGGCCCCGAAACTGTTTCTGCTTCTCGGACTCTCTCTTGGCCCCTCATAATCCTATCAGGAATTTCTTCCAGTTGTCTAAGCTTTAGGCTCATCATTTTTTTTTTTTGAGACAGGGTCTCGCTTTGTAGTTCAGGCTGGCCCTGAGCTCACTATGGTGCCCAGGCAAGCCGCCGCGAACTCAGCAATCCTCCTGTCTCTGCCTCCCGAGTGCTGGAATGACAGGCGTGAGCCACCACGTCCGGGGCATTGTGGTATGCGGTGTTGATTGTTGGTGGGCGTGTCTCCACGCCCAGCATTGTATGTGGTTACCGGGGATCGAACTCAGGACCTTGCGCTTGCAAGGCAGGCACCGGAACCGCTGAGCTAACCCTCCGGCCCTAGGCTCATCATTTTTAAGGCAAGCATATTTCTTCACAGCCCAGTCTGGCAGAAACTTCTTTACACTGTGCTAATTTCCCATTGTCTGTAACTCCCTTTCGAACCTGAGTGCACACTTTTCTCCTTCTTCCCCACAACTCCTACTGAGGTTTCTACGCCCCTACTTAAATCCAAGCTCCTGCTTGGCTTCTTAGGATAGCCATTACTTTCTTCCTGGGAGTGTTTCCTGCTCTGATAGCTCGGAGGTGCTTCTCACAGTTTGTTTTTATTTTCTGCTAGTGTAGTTCATCCCTTTTCTCCTTAACGTCTCTGTAGAGCTAGGAAACAGCTGCATGTTCCCAAGGACTCTGGGCCTGGGCGTTTTAAGAGCTTGTCTTCCCCCATCAGAGCCAGCTCTTTTACCTGCAGGCCGCCGAGTGAGGAGACACACGGGCTGGCAGAGCTGCTCCTAATGACTCAGGGCGAACAGTTCCAGTTCAAAGGCGCGACAGAAACCCCGTTTGTAATGTGGTTGGTTTTCTTTCAAACCCTGAAGAACACAAGCAGCCTGAACTATGGAGATGGGGAGACGTAGGGGTGGAGAGACGGTTCTACGGTTTATCTGTACTCCGGGAAGCCTATTTTTTCCTCACGTCCTCATCCTACAGTGAATTCAGTCCTTTTATACGGTGCTGCCATCTTCTTCTGGCCTCTGGCTCCACCGCCATTTTTTCCATGGTAAAATATATATAAAACATAAAATGTACCATTTTCAGCACTTTGAGGTGTGCGGCTCAGTGACACTAAGTGCATTCACATTGTTATGCAACCATCACCCCCATCCGTCTCCAGAATTTTCTCGAGTGGCAAGTCTACGTCCATTAATGCCAGCTCCCCTTTTCCCGTCGCTGCCCTTCTTGGCATCCTTCCTCCTCTTATGATTTCACTCAGCTTCTTCAAAGCCTCTATTTCTTCTTTTGTTAAATCTCGGGTCTTCAGACTGAGATTCAAGACCCTCTCTACCGGTGCCTGCAGACTCATCTGATGATCTTGTATCACTTCCGGGTTTGCAGTCCGTCCGTCCCTCAGCAATTCTGAGCCCCAGCCCTCATGCCAGTCACTTTTCCTTACCTGATCCTTCGCATGCGTGGCCCTTTCCATGC
Source organism: Thryonomys swinderianus (assembly GCA_004025085.1). Lineage (NCBI taxonomy): Eukaryota > Metazoa > Chordata > Mammalia > Rodentia > Thryonomyidae > Thryonomys > Thryonomys swinderianus. The sequence goes on along the minus strand of PVIC010014754.1, from coordinate 22,189 downwards.
TTTCCCTCAGTCCACTTGGCCCACACTTCCATATTCCTTTCCACTGTCACATCTGAAAACTCCCCAGCCTCTGTTAGACGGCTTCACCATTTCCCAGGCCCTGTGTAGGGAGTATTCTGTCTCCTATCCCAGACTTGCTTCTTTACCTGTGCTTTACGTCCCCATTGGACTGGAGGCACCATTGAGGCATCCACCGAATCCATTCTTAGTTCACCCTGAGTCATTAGGAGCAGCTCTGCCAGTCTGTGTGTACTGTGTTTAAATCCTCGCTACTCAGAGTATGGTGCAGAGTCTAGTGGCGTTACTACTACTGGGGCTTCTGTTAGAAATACAGAAGGTCAGGCTCTGCTCCTACTACTGAGTAAGAATCTGCATTTTAACATGATCTCCATAAGATTGGCATGGGCGCAAAAGGCTGAGAACCACTGCCGGAGGAAGGGTAATAGATGATTGATTTTGCAGGTGTTTATAAGTAAAATTTATCTCAGTTACATCTCTAGACATCATTGAAAGTGTATGGATATATTTGGGAAGGGGAAGACACCGTATCCTGTGTCCTTCGAATTTATGAATCTCTAACAGAGTTGCCTGGAAAGCTGGGAATCGACCAAAGCCAATAGGATCTTGGACTTAGCATTTTCAAGGGGAAGGCACGAGGCTTCCACAGTGAGAAACTTCCCGTCTGTCTTGGCATGAGGCAGAAAAGGGACCAAGCCCCCTAAAACGTGCTTTTTTTTTTTTTTTTTTGAGACAGGGTTTCGCTTTGTAGTTCAGGCTGGCCCTCAACTCACCATGTAGCCCAGGCAAGCCTTGAACTCAGCAATCCTCCTGTCTCTACCTCCCGAGTGCTGGGACGACAGGCGTGAGCCACCACGCCCGGCTAAAATGTGCTTTCGTGTTGACTGAAGTTGTTTCCCCAGAATGAAGAAGGACTTTTCCCCAAGCAGACGTTTGTCACTAAAGACCTAGGGAGAAGCCGGACTCCAGTTCTCAAAATAACCTTCTGTTTTGTGTCTCCATGGCTGGTGCTGATTCATCTCTTGTAGGAGGTTTGCCTGGGCTGGGAATGGCTGAGGAGCGGGTGTAATTCTCTCCTTCTTCCTCACCCCACTGAGAGGCAGCGAAGAGAGGCATGAAGAGCGGAGAGAGGGTGTGGGAGTCAAACCTGTTCTTCACATAGCAATCGTCTGGTCTCATACTTTGCTCTCACTCCAAGAAGTTGAGTCCACATCTGGGAATACTTGGAGCCAGACGGAGATGGGTTGGCTCATGTCCAGCCTACCTCTTTTCTGTACTTTCTTCCTTTGGGGATCCGAGGGAGTGGGGGACATCATGTGTTCTCCCACTTCTTGGTGTTAGAGCCATGATGTGCTGAGGCCCAGGCTGCAAGGTGGGAGTTTGAATTCTTTAGCTAGTACCTTGCCCTCCTTGGCTACCTTGAGGAGAGGAAGCCAGGGTCCACTTGCCTTACGCTTTCTAGGTCATAAAGGGATTATGAAATAACTAAAGGGCAAAGTTTAGAGTAAACTGTGGTCTATAAAGTAGGAAAATAAAGTAACTAAAAGGTCTGTTTCACCAGAGTCACGGGTAAATATTACTTTGAATCTTTGCCACATTTTTCCAGGCCTTTGGGCGTCTGGATACTGTTCTGTGGGGAGATGAGTTTCTTGATCTGCTAATGGTGATTTCTGGAAAAAAGGCCTTTGATACCACTGAGCAAAACTTGGTGTGTGTCTTCTCTCATGAGCAAAGGTACCTAGTCTTTGAAGCAGGCCCCTTTGAATTTTTTTTTTTTTTTTTTTGGAGACAGGATCTCACTTTGTAGTTCAGGCTGGCCCTGAGCTCACTATGTAGCCCAGGCAAGCCTCAAACTCAGCAACCCTCCTGCCTCTGCCTCCCGAGTGCTGGGATGACAGGCTTTAGCCACGATGCCCGGCACTGTGGTATGTGGTACTGATTGCTGGTGGGCGTGAGTCACCATGTTTGTTGTATTTGGTTACCGGGGATCGAACCAGGGACCTTGTGCTTGCTAGGCAGGTGTTGGAACCACTGAGCTAGATCTCTGGCCCAGACCCCTTTGAATTTTACCCCTTGCTGTTATCTAGTGCTTGAGTGTTTCTGTGTGACTGGAAGTGTCAGGGTAAGGCACAGGCATTTGGTGGTGAGGATCAAGAGAGGGGTCACAGCTTAGGTCTTCTGGAATGTAATTTTTAGCATTTCAAAGTAAATAATACCATTCATTGCTCTTTCTTCTGGGCATGGCATGGAATTGGTTATTTTAACTATCCCCAATATCTCAGACTTGTATTTTTTTTTTTTTTTTGAGACAGGGTCTCGCTTTGTAGTTCAGGCTGGCCCTGAGCTCACTATAGTGCCCAGGCAAGCCGCCACGAACTCAGCAGTCCTCCTGTCTCTGCCTCCCGAGTGCTGGGATTACAGGCGTGAGCCACCACGTCCGGGGCATTGTGGTATGCGGTGTTGATTGTTGGTGGGCGTGTCTCCACGCCCAGCATTATATGTGGTCACCAGGGATCGAACTCAGGTCCTTGCGCTTTCCAGGCAGGCGCCGGAACCACTGAGCTAACCCTCCGGCCCTCAGACTTGTATTTTATAACAGCTCTGACTCTTACTGTAGCATTTGGCTCATTATTTGTGTCCTAAACATGCCCATTGTTTTTTCTCCTGCTTTCCTACAGGCAAGGATGGGCCCCCTCTTCTCTGTATCTTAATGCCAATGGCAGTACAGATTGGGTGATGAGGACAAAAATCTAAGGAAATTCTACCTTTCTAGTTCAAAAAGCGTCTAAGATATTGACTCTTTTGCATGTAGTTCTTTTACAAGAGAAAGAATATGCATTTATTTAAAATAAAACTCGACTTTCAGGTTAGGCTATGTAACTCTGAGTCTCATCTGTCTTGATATTTTTTTCTAGGGAAGACTCAAATATTTTGGGCATTTGGAGGTAAGGGGATGTTGGTGACAATGGAGAGATGGAGAAAACATGAATATTTAGCCAGGAGAAACTATCTTAGACATCTATAATGAGTGTGTGCATGTGATTTCTTTTCCAACAGGCTCCATAATTTTTACGACCAATTATTCCATTTGTAATGACACTGAGATAACAGAGATCCCATCTCAGGCTCCATGGCACACGCCAGGCACGCATGGGAGCTGGAAGACACTATGCCCTATACAAGAATTGGGTTGCTAGAGAAGGAGAAAGAGAGAGACAGAGAGATAGAGATGGAGGAGAGAAGGGAGGGAGCAAGGGAGGGAAAGAGAGGCAGAGGTGAGGCTAAGAAAAAAATTTATGAACAGCAAAGGTATAAGGTGCGGGAAGAGGGAAATGGAGAGAGGGAGCTTTAAAATGAAGGAAAGCTTGATTAGGGATCAGTGAAAGACCTGTCTCCCAATGTGGGAATTCTGTGATCCAATCTTGCTTCTGCCGGTGTTATTTCTGAGTAACAAAAGGACAGGTGTCTTTGGCTGTGAGAGAGTGTTAGTCTAAGCCACGAGGAAACGGTTTTTTCCTGTAAAAGGTTTGAGGAGTCCCTTGGGAAGAACGGGCATAGGGAATTTTAGACAGAAAAATAGGCCCGGATTGAGGCAGGAGGGTGCTGCCAACCTCCTAGTCAGATCCAGTAATTGGTCTGTGAGGCCCGAAGGCAGGAGCTTAAGGGTTGGCATCTAGTTTCTCACGTGGGTTGGTCTGGAACATACCTGCTCCAGCCTCCACAGTTTTCTCCAAGATCTTTCCTATTGACTTGCACTTTTACCATTTTTCTGTCAGGTTTTTCTTGTTTATTAATTATTAAAAATGAGGATTTTGAAGTCAGGCAGGCCTGGTTTTGAATCTCAACTATTCACTTCATATTATATTACTTAGACTCTTTGATCTTATTTTACCCTCCGTAAAATGGGGGATAATAAGACCTACATCTGAGACTAATTTGGAGAATTAAACAAGAGAATGTTTCAGTGAGGGCTGGATACTTAGCAAGTGCTTCACAAAAGGTAACACTTTTGTTTAGAATTTCTTCTCTCTCTCTGCTCCCTGGACACTTTTCATTGGAGAAGAATGAAGGAGAGAATGAGCGATGTCCAAATAGATGGACACATAGGGCTGACTGTAAGAAAAATGGAAAGATAATGAGAAAGAGAGAGGGAAAGGGAGAAGGAGAGGGAGGGGAGGGGGAGGGGAAAGGAGGGGGAGGGGGAGGGGAGGGGAGGGGGAGAGAGACCATGGAGACAGAGACGCAAATATAGTTATAGGAGCTGATAATGACCATGAGGTAGAAGCAGAGAGAAAGTGAAAGATAGAAAGATGGACAAGGAAGAAGGAAACAGTAAAAGAAAGGCGAAGGAATGAAGAGTCGTACAGTCACCTGGACAGGCAGAGGCGTGAATGAAAGTCGGACAAAGGCCTCCGGAGGACACAGCAGGGGAGCCCCTCTGTGGAACTCGGCACACATTCTCCCCTCTTCTGGCCTTCGCCATCGTGAGCTCTAAATTCTTGGTCCCCTCCAACCCCTTCTTCCCTGCAGTCTGTTCGTCTTATCCGCCTCTACCCTGATGCTGAGCAGCCCTGCCCCCACCCTGTTTTTACTTACTCCACCCCACACTGTTTTAGTTCCTCAAGTCCACAGGGATTTTTCATTTCAAACAAAACTGTTTGGAGTGCAAAAGCATCATGGTGTCAGCCAGTCAGCGCAATAACCAGGTGTAGTTTTACAGTCGCTCCCCCCCGACTGTAACTGCACTTTCATATATCTCTGGCTGAGACAGGCAATTTTCTTTCAAAGATTGTTTTTTCTGGAGCCTGTGATTTCTACTCTCGCCTCCAACCTCTGGGATATTAAAACAGGGTCAGTGGCTCTTGGCAGGCCGGCCGATTTGTGGCCACTCCCTAGCTCCCCTGTTCACCCCCCTGCCGCCACGTGTCCGATTTTGTCATCCCTCTGCTGCCGCACCCCGCGTAGTCAAGATGGAGGAGGATGGCTTCCGTGGTTAAAGCTCCGGAGAGACCCCTCTGGCTTCTGGGGGGTTCTGGCCTGCACACAGAGGACGCGTGTCTCACCTTCCACGGGAGGCTGGGGGGCTCGCATCGGAGGAGCCGGGATGGGTTCACCGTCTGCCTCTCTTTGTCCTTCCTCCACCCTGCATCACTCTGTTCACTTCCTTCCTGTTAAATACTGTTCATTTTCCAAGGGGAATATATTGAAGAAACGGTTGAGTAGAATTTAATATTTAACATTAGCAAAACTTTCTCTGCTAGAAATGGGTGGGGGTGATGCGAGAAAGCAAATATAATCTCTTCTGAAAAATTTGAAGAACAGAAAGAATTCCCATATACTGTAGATTAAGGGCTCGGTTAGGAGGGATCTGGCATTATGAGGAAAGGATATGGTGACCTTTGGATTCCCGATTCCCTAAAGAGGGATTGTGATTTTGCTCTTGCTGCCAAAAGCAATCTCCTTCCATTGTTACTGTAGTATTTTCTTGCCAGCAAAATCTTAGCCCTTTGCCATCCCAAGCAGGGTTCTTTCCTTGTAGGAGAGGTGGTATCGGCTTTGGGGCTGTCCATTTTGGGATTTCTCTGTTCCTTTCCTTGCTTCATGGCCTGAAGCAAAATCCTGTCTAAGATCTAACTCTCATTCCTCTCGCTTTGCTAACAGATCGAATCCTCTTGAAAAACAACCTGATAAAACACACTCCCCCTCCTCATTCATACCGTCCCTTGTTTTTATTAAATAAAAGTAAGTGGAGCTGTAAGATGTGACTGGCCCGGATCCCGGCTTCATAAAACAAAACTAACACCCTCTTTATCAAGGGGCTAAGGCATCCAGAGAAGATTTCTTAGGCCATTTTGCTGTCACGTAAATGGGAATCAATATTCAATAAGCCCTTGATGCACTACACTAGCGGTTCACTTAATACCGGCTTCCAGTACAGTAAGTGGCGTTGATATAGGAAGGGCTTGTTTGTAAAACAACACTGCAGCCTTCACCTCGGGGATATTGGATCTGGCTTCTCCTAGGCATGAAGATTCAAGATGCTGAGGAAGCAGAGAGTGGTTGTGCCAATCCCACTGCCTCGGGATATCTAGCTTGAAAAAGAGAAGCAATTCCATGCTTTTATTAAAACCAAGTACAGAGTCTCAGAGATTCTAGAGGTTAATAAGCCCACCATTCCTATTAGGAAGTTTCCTACCATGCCTGGCCTGATTGCCTCCTCTTTCAATAAATTAGTTAAATTGAAAACCAACTGAAGAATAAAACTTATTCCACCATTAATATTATGAGAACAGACCCTCTTGTGCTCTCAAGCCTGCTGTGGTTAGAAATAATAGCTTGAAAGAAAGAAAGAAGGAATAGCTTGTTTCTCTCAGTCCCTGTGCTTCCTGTAGACTGCAGGCTGCTTGGCCCCCTGGTGGATGGATGGAGGGTCTGGGTTTCTCTGTGCAGCGTAAGGGAGAGATGGGTAGCAGATGGACTATTTCAGTGTAGTTAGTTATTTATTTTCCTATGAAATATTTGCTGGGCTTGGGCCACACAGTTCTAAGCAATCATGTGTGAAGGAAATGTCATCTACTGCCTGCCTCCACTAATGGGCAAATATTGTTCAAAAACTTTGTATGATCCATTTCAGAGTCAAACAGACTTTAGAAAATTTATCAAATATTTTTGCATTTTTGGGTTGTTGGTCTCTAGTGCCAGTGTTTACACGGTTTAAGAATTGATAAGTGGGGGTAGAAGTGAGAAATTCTAAAGATATTTGTTCTCTGTTGGCTGTATCTTAACCCATTTAGGGGATGGAAGCTGAGAGTAAAAGGCTGTCAATGGATATGCTGGGGGACTTGCTGTTTGTAGTGATCCCATAACTGTCCCCACAGAAGAGATGTCCAGACTGGAGTCTTCTTGATCCTAGAAAGTGCCACTTCAGTCCTGTCTGCTATAGACAGTGAATTTAAAACAAGAGTCTGGTTTTTGGCTTCTCTGCTTGGGCACAAATCACAGAGGAGAGCAGCCTGAGTGTTTGGAAAGGCACACCCTCCAGAGACACATGTTTCAGTGGAGAGGTACAGATAAACTCCTGAACGGTCCTCCTCATCTGGCCCAGCCTGGCAGACTGGGAAGACAGCAACAGAGAGTGTGGAGTTCAGAAGGAGCTGAAGGGTTTGATGATCTGGCTCCGGGCTTTACCACCAGTTCCTGGGCTTCGTAAATGAAGGATGTCTGTTAGTCTCCTTTTCCAAATAAGAAGAAAAGAGAGAAGTTAAAGATGGAGGTGCTAGAGTTATGTTCAGCAAATTTTTTTTTTATAGTCAGCACATTACTGACTCATTTAGATTGGAGTCTCTTCTGTCTTCCTCCCAAGCCTTGTTTTCAGTTGCTCTGTGTCAGGTGCAAGGGCCAAGTTGCTTCTGACATCTATCACCTCATCAAAGTCCAGGTTGACCTGTCTAACCAGAGGAGGGTCCTCGTTTCCCGCTCCTTTTCCTGTGTGTGCTTCTCTGAAGCACATGTGCTTCAAATCTTTCTAATTCTCTGTCCAGATATGAGAATCTGTCTTTGCTGCGAAGCCTTCAAACAGCCTCCCTGTGTTGGTGAGGTGTCACGAAGGGTGGAACCGCACCAAGAAGTTGGACAACAGGGACAGGACTCCTAGAGGATGGTGAGCTCTCAAGTGACCTTCCTAGGCAAAGAGGTCAGGAGAGAGAGAGCTTTTCTCACTCTAACAGGTAGCTGAGCTTCTTCTATCAAAGAGACATGTACCCAAAAGTTGTCTTGGAGAATTCCACCATGCTGCATGCTGTTGTTCTTCTGTTGAGTCTGCTTTATGTGGGAGAACGAACCAGTTGTCATGGAGCGGTAGTATCTCAACACAGGGTATTGTGATGACCAAGCCCCTCTCCCCACTGGTTAAATATTCAATCATTTGGTACCTTTGGCAGTTCATTTCTTGCCACAACTTGTGTTTTGGCATCAGCCTCCCCCACGCAACAGCTGATGACATCTCTTGGCCTCCCCCATTCATTCAGCAACGCCTCTCCCCCCAACCCGCCTCCTCTGCCTGCTGTCCCAGCCTGTAACCCTGATCTCATTTCCTCCTACCTCTCACACCATTCTAAGACCTCTTGCCTCAACCTGTGCCTGGCCTCCGGTCTTTGGAGCCCCTCATTCCTTTGCAGAGCCTGCTCCTCTCTGGCCTAGGCTTTTAGCTGCACGTATGTGCTTCACCAAGACTTTCGGGAACCAGAGCTCTCCCCAGAGAGGAGGTGGCTCCTATCCCCGGGTTGCCCCTAGCTCCTTAGTGGGGCAGATTTCATGATTAGGTTGTGTGTTGTTTGTCTGTCTCAGACTTTGCAGCCCCTGGGGCAATGGCTGTGTCTTTGCAGGCTCAGGCTCAGGAAAGCCTAGGCAGCCAGCAAATAATAAATAACACCCTGGTAACACCACCTGCAGCTTGCTAATGAGTGCTTTTCCCCTGCCTCCCCCACCTCTTAGAGGCTGGGGGTGGGGACCCCTGATTTCTGGACAAATGGATTTCTTCTCCTTTCTGCTGTCTAGGAGAGTTGATGTTTGAAGGTGAGAGGCAGGTCCTTCACCGGGGCAGAGGGCTGCAGAGAGGGCCTTGGTGATACCCTAAAATCAAAGAATACATTTCAGATTTCTTTTGGATTTAGAGTTTTGGGGAGATGGAAACATTCAGGACCAAGACAACAGGTTTGGGGGTCTTTGGGTTTTTTTAAGGGATACTGGGCTGTGTTCTCTAGAGGAAACCTGAGGAGCTATAACTTACTTTCTCTCCTCAATGGATGTTTTTCTAACTCATTGATTCTTGAAATTTGGTACTTGGGCAGTCATCTTCCTCACAGTCCAAAGGTTAGGTCGCTGAGTGACTCTACCATTTTCTTTTAGGTTTGGGGTGTTCAGGTGAAGACACTAAATACAGTCCTCTTGAAGGTGACCTGCTAGAAATGGCAGAAATTACGTGCCACCAGGTGAATCAGTGACTTGACTCCAAAGAGAGAGAGACAGGTATACAGTCTTATACACTTGTATATTTCCAAATTTCTACCCAAAATGCCATTATTCTAAAGTATATTTTTCTGATATAGGTTTGACTCTATTAAAAAAAAAAAACATACTCCATCAGGAAGAAACCTTTGAAGCTTTTTGTTGTGGTAGCGGGGTGAGTGGGATGTAGGCTTTTCTGAAATTGTCTAATGCTACATCCAAATGATCCATGGATTTGCTTTGTGTTCATTTTTCTAAAAGCAGGCTTTAGGGTCTGTGTCAGAAGGAGCTGTTCAAAGTGCTTTTAGAGTCACTCCAGTGTAGTGATCTCTGTGGAACTGGGGGAGGCAGATTGGAATGTGTTCATATACCTGAGGCGCATTGCTCTGGGTGTGGGGTTCGGGGGGGCTCCAAAGTGGGGCAGAAGAGTAGGGTGGGGTGGACAGTGGAAATCCTATTCTGAGCTACCCTCGCAAGAGTAGAATGCAGTGGATGAACACTTCCACTTACACACTGAATTCAGGCTTTGTGAATAGGCCATTTCTACAGAAAAGTTGACTCATGGAAATGAAACTAGACAAGTGCTTTCTATACATTGTGACTGCAAAGACTTGTGTTTTCCAGAACTACTGTCTTCAGATCCCCTCTTGATTCAGAGAGTGTGTCCACAGACACTGTTTATCCCCTTCAGAGAAGATGTTTGTCTAATTTCTGCTTCTATCTTTCAAAACTGCCTCTGCCCATACCCACTTCTCCATGCCTCCTGCCAGTTCTTGGGGTGTAAACAGTCCTGTCTGGTATTTGGGGTAAATGAGCTCTGTGTTGGATTAATTCTACATGACCCTGCTTGTAGACTGGAGGTTGGGGAGGCGGAGCTAGCCTGCTTTCCATTCCCTTGGAGTCCAGACCCAGAGCTGGGCCAAGCAGGCTCATTTTCCCATGTGTAGGAAGCTGATGGGCCCCCTGCCCCTGCAACATTTGGCTCCTCAGGTTCTGAGTCACCCCCTGACCCTGACTGTCTGTAGTAAAGGCTCAGACCCGTCGGGCCAACCTCACCCAAGAGGGTTTAATAAGCACCTGGCGGCTAAGTGCTTTGAGATCTTTAGATGAAAAGGGCTGTCAGTGGTTCTGGGGTTATTATTGTTAGGGTAGTGGCGGCGGCAATTACCCAAGATGATCAGGGCGTCCAGCTCTCTCTGTCCCCCAGTAGAGCGCTTAGCTCTTGACTGAATGGCTAACTGCCTTTCTTTACCTTTCTGGGAGTCTGACATAGGATCAGCAAGGTCCCTTTTATTGTTTCACCCTGTGTAGCTGAGCAGGTAGAACTGCAGAAGCTCACTCAGCAAGTTCTGAAATCGTCACTGAAGTGTGTTTTGTTTTCTTTTGGTCCTGGGGATCAAACTCAGGACCTTGTGCTTGCCAGGCAGGTGCTGTGCTGCTGAGCTACATCCCCAGCCCCTCACTGAAATGAGTTTAGAAAGAAAGAGGCCAGAGGCCAGGCTAGAGGATAAAACCACCTCCTTTGACTTCTATCTCCAGGATTGAAAGGAGAGGAGAGTGTTGGTACAGAAGAGCGTGAGAAAAGCAGGTAGCATAAGGGAAGAGAAAATGGATTTTAACTACAATGACTCGGAGCAAAGCTAAGTTCCTAGTGGAGCTGTGGAACCTGCCAAGCTACGGAATAAGGCTTTTAAATGAAGCGGTTTCATTTCTGTCTCTGACGGTTGGGGTGGAGGAGCAGGAAAGGCAGAAGGACACGTGGGGCTGACCTTGGGGAATCTGCTCCCAAGTGAACACAGGCTACAACCACAGTCACTTTTCTGGCCAGAGAGGTGAGGTTTGTGTCCTGGGCTTCGGTCCTTAATAAGTGGATGAAAGCAGAATGTTTGGAGGGAGTGAAACTGGACTCCTGCAACCACTTGGGTGGGATGGTTGGGCAGGAGTATCACAAGCAAAGGGAACAAGGGCCTTAGGTCTTTATTTTTTATCTTGTCCTTGTCCTTGTCCTCAGCATCTCTGCTCTGGGAGCAAACATCACAGCTGTGCTATTTCCATAGATGATAGAAATCTCACAGATTTTCTTTGAGGAATCATTTTGTTCTACCTTCTTCAAAGTTATTTCTTTTCCCTGAAAAGTCTTCTGAGCCAGACAGGAGAGATGCTCTGTTGACTTTGCAAGCCTGGAATAAGATTTCATGCATTCTAGCATATTAATGTGGTTCCTACTTTAGCCACACAGACTGTCCTCTCGCCCCTGGCTTTTAGTACCACATGTAGATTTTAGAACCACATATAGATTGGGCTCCTCCCGCTTCCTGCCGGTACTGCATCAGTTATTACCAGATTACAGGCCTTTGGGGTTTGGCTGATAGTTCTGTATTTATTGTTCACCACTGAAAGTGACTATGCTTTAAATAACACAGCTGACCCACTCTGAAATACAACTGTTTTAAAAATAGTCAAAAGGCTTTTTTAAAAGGATGTAAACTCGGAAGTTGTGATTAACATATATAAGATTAACATCAGAAATGGGGTGAGGAATAGGGGACAGGGAGAAAAAAAAATGCTGATCAGTGGATTTAAAATATTATAAGCCTAAGAACAGGAGGATGTTAGTCCTTCCTGAAGCTACAGCACAAGCCACTGGAATCTTATACATGAAGGATCAGGATTAGACTAAAGAAAACATTGTCTCGGTGCAGAGTTGAATGAGACTTGTCTGAAAACGACAGTAACCTTCTATTCTTGGAAATTCTGTGCACAAGAAGAGTGGAAGTGCAGGGAAAGCCAGTGTAGAGAAGACTGAGTCCCTCGCCACCCTCCTCCTTGACTGTGTTCTGCCCGCCCTCATCTGTCAGGATCGTCCAATCCTGCTCTCTGAAACAGATTTGATGACTCAACAATGGCCAATTAGGCGTTAACACATCTATCTCTTGGGCTATCTAGTGATCTTTATGGAGAACAGGATCTTAAATCTCTGCTCCTCAGGACAGCCAGAGGCTTTGCCTAAACGGTGGAAAGAGCCATAGACATTTTTCATAATTATAATGACTTTTTACAGGGAGAGCTATAACTCCTGCTCATAACTCCAGAGTGCAAAAAGAGCCCGTGGCAGATTCTGCCATGCAGGGGACAGAACCATCTGACGGCTGTCTTCTCAAGCCCTCTGTGCTCTCCTGCCACGGTCTGCTTCTGGGAGCAACAGTCACAGAGGAGCCTTTCCACTGAAACAAGACAAGATATAGTCCAGGGGCAGGCAATGGGTAACAAAGATCAGAAAACTAGCAAGTTTGGCTCAGCACTAAATATTTGTATGTGAGGAGGTCCACTTCGGGGTCACTAGCCAAGGAAGACTTCCTGGGGGAGGCAAACATAGAGACAAAAAAGAGATCATTCTTAGATAAGGGACATGACCTTTCTGTGGAGATGGGAAATCCAGGCTGGGGACTTAGCTCAGAGGCACCAGGCCAGCCTTGAAAATGCAGGGTCCTGTGCCAATCAATCCCTGGTACCACAAAAATAAATAAGCTGGGCGTGGTGGCTCACGCCTGTAATCCCAGCACTTGGGAGGCAGAGACAGGAGGATTGCTGAGTTTGAGACTTGCCTGGGCTACATAGTGAGCTCAGGGCCAGCCTGAACTACAAAGCGATACCTTGTCTCAAAAAAATAAAAATAAATAAACAAATAAATGAATAAATGAATGAATGGGATGGGTAGGTCTGAGATGTGGACCACCTCAGGAATATAGATGCCATTATGGATTAGTGAAAGTTTATATGAGTTTTCCATCTGATTAGTTGGGTAATATCCCCACCAATCCCTCCTAACGACCCACTGCAGTATACTTGTAGTTCATATAAGACTCTCCTGACACCCTAAAACTCAGACCTGAGATCTTATTTCACCACCACCCTAGTGGATTTTTGATCTATTCGTTTCCCTTGTAAAATAATTCCTCCAAAGAAGAAATGCCTGTTTCAAATTGCATTTCAGCCAGATTCCAACTATTAGTCTGCTGTTTTCTCATCCTTCTGGTAGTCTATGCTTTCCTTACTGTACCTAAGCAACTTTCGTGAAGTGGTGAGAGAACAGTGTGTCAAAGTGTGAATGATTAGCAATCTTCATTTTCTAAAATTGATTTTATGAGTACTTTTTTTTTTTTTTTGCTTTTGAGACAGGGTCTCGCTTTGTAGTTCAGGCTGGCCCTGAACTCACTATGGTGCCCAGGCAAGCCACCGCAAACTCAGCAATCCTCCTGTCTCTGCCTCCCGAGTGCTGGGATGACAGGTGTGAGCCACCACATCCGGCATTGTGGTATGCGGTGTTGATTGTTGGTGGGCGTGTCTCCACGCCCAGCATTATATGTGGTCACCGGGGATCAAACTCAGGACCATGCACTTGCGAGGCAGGCGCCGGAACCACTGAGCTAACCCTCCGGCCCATTATGGGTACATTTTATATATGTTATGATCACAATTGACATTGTGAGTTTGTACCAGTACCTGAAAAAACTTAATTCTCATTTTCTCCCGTTCCCCTTTCCCCAACCTACCCCCACCCCAGCCCCTATATATAAAAGTGTTGTTTCCTGTTTTTAAATCAAATGTTGGGCCAGAGATTTAGCTCAGTCTTTCCCATGCCTGCCTAGCAAACGCAAGGTCCCTGGTTTGATTCCTGGTAACCACATACAATCCCGGGTGTGGTGGCTCACACCTGTAATCCCAGAACTCAGGAGGCAGAGGCAGGAGGATTGCTGAGTTCGAGGCTTGCCTGGGCTACATAATGAGCTCAGGGCCAGCTTGGACTACAAAGCGAGACCCTGTTTCAAAAAAAAAAAAAAAAGAAAAAGAAAAATCATCAAATGTTTTTCTTTCCCTTCTTTACTTACCCCCTTTTCCCTCTGAATATTTTCTTACTATTTCACAATACCTATCATACATTTTAGAACTCATTCAACTGTTCATTTCTTAAACCAAGTATTGCAGAGCCTTACTTTATTTGATGTCCATTGACGAATGGTGTAGCATTAATGGTCTTCAAGTTTCTGAGGTTAATACTAGTGATGTGTATTTCAGTCTGGGAGTCACTGTGTCTGCATGTTTTGCTCCATTTCATGTGCCTCATACTGTAATTCAGACCCTGAATGTATATACTCCTGTGTGCTAGTGATGACCCAATTACCTGTATAATTTAGTCTGTGTGGACAACTCTTGTTCTTCTGAAGCACGTTTGACAAACTAAAATACCCTTCTGATTACTTCTGTATAATGTAGATATATCATAGAAACTGACTTGATATTTTCCTAATTTTTTTTTTGTTTATAACACAGCAAGATGAGCCACTGTGCTTCACTAATTTATTCAACAAATTACAGTGGTACCTCAGCTCACAAATGCTTTAGTTTGTGAACAATTTGGTTGGTAAACAGAAACGTTTGGTGAAAACTTGTTTTTGTTTGCAAACTCTGCATTGGGTGACCCACACACCGCAGCCATCTTTCTCATATGAAAACAAGCAAGACCGTCTTTTCCAACTTCAGGGAAGGAACTAAGTTCACGAAGCGAGGAACCATGGTCCCTTATTTGTGCTACTTACCACTCTGGTCAAGGTCTGTCTTTTGGGTGCTTTCAGGTTGGTGTGGAGCTGCGTGAGTAAACTGGGATTGACAATGGAGCAGGCTGAGGACTGTGGTAAAGGTGAGCGTGGGCTTCTGGGGTGGGGAGGGATCTAAGTCAGTGCAGGATCATCTCCAGATCCACTCAGCAGAGGGAGGAGATAGGGTGGGACTAAGGTAACACACTGGGATAACCTCAGCCTGATTGTGGATTTCTTTATCTATGCTAGTGCTGGTGAACCTATGGCACACATGTTGCTATTCTTTTTTTTTTTTTAAGGCAAAAGATGTTAATTTTTTCTAAACTAAAACCTCAGTGTTCTGGTTTAATTGCAGTGTTGGCACTTGGTGATAAATAGCGGGTTTTGGGTTGCAGTTTGGGCCCTTGTCTCTAAAGGGTTGGCCATCTCTGATCTATGCACTAGGGCAAGGAGTAATCATTTCCTAAATGCCACCTGTGTGGTAGTCACTGTGCTAGCTCTTCTGACTTAGAGGTGGATCAAATTAAATCCCTGCCATCATGGAGCTTTCAGTCTAGAGAGGTGGGCAGAAAAAATTGAACACTTAAAATGTAGTGTGACGGGGCTGAGGTGGAAGCACAGGAAGGCTGACGCTTCCTCAGCTGAAGCCTGTTGAAATGTTATGCTGATTAGAACGTGGAAGAGAAAAGAAGAGGGTAATTCCAGTGACCTGCCCTCTTACTTCTTTCAAGTCTGTGAATAGGTTGATTCAAATTCTACTGTGCAGTTTATTTATCATCTGGAATCTTAGGAGTTGAAGGATCCGGAATATATCAAATGTCCTAGGTCTCTGTCTGGACACCCTTCCTAGTTCAGGAAGCAATTAGTCTGAGAAAGACAGAAGTGAGAGTGGAGGAGCAGAATATATATCCTTTTAAAATAATTTAGTAACAACCTTAGGTAAGTGACCAATAATTTATAGAGTCTATTCTTTTTATAGAGATATTTCCTTGCAGCTCAACCAGCAAGCTTGCCGGCTTTAGAGGATTAATCTTTGACGTAGTAAATATGCTGAAGTTGTAATTCAGTCGCAGGGATAAAGGGAACTTAGACTTGTCTTGTATAAAGGAAAAAATATTAAATGGATTTGTGGAGGACCTACCGTGATAGTCCTTACTTTCTCTTGTTACTTAGAATTGTAGAGTTTTAGAACTGCAGAGGACATTATGGGTACCCTCAAACGATGTCATTATTTTATAGACAGAAGACTAAGGTTGATGGGATAGGAGATGGGGTAGACCTGGGATTGGAACCTGTGTCTCTTGACTCACACTTCAAGGGTCTTATACTGCATCGTACTACTACACACGACAGTCAGGCTTCAGGCTCATTCCTAGAGCTTTCTTATCAGTCTTCTTCCCCTCACTTCTTTGGTCTCTCCTTGTTGTCTGCTTCAGCCAAGCCAAGTGTCTTCCTGGCCTCCCATCCATGCCATGTGTTTTGCACATCTGAGACTTCCTTTAAACACTTCCCTAAAATCCTCTTTTGTTTTTTTTTTTTTTTTTTGTGGTATCAGGGATCCAACTCAGGTTCTTGTGTGTCCAAGGTTGGTGCAGTACCACTTGAGCTAAATCCCCAGCCCTCCTCTTCTACTTTTTAAAACTTCTTGACTCTTTATCTTTTTAGCCCAGTAAATGGTTATAGTTGCTATTTGGTTGCTTCAAAAGTGTTCCAAGATAATTTTTTAAGTTTTTATATTCTACCTATCTACCTACCTATTTATTTGTTTGTTTGTTTAGACAGGGTCCCACTTTGTAGTTCAGTCTGGCCCTGAGCTCACTATGTAGCCCAGGAAAACCTGGAACTCGGCAGTTCTCCTGCCTCTGCTTCCCAAATGCTGGGATGACAGGCGTGAGCCACCATGCCTGGCACTGTGGTATGTGGTACTGATTGCTGGTGGGCATGAGTCACTGCGGCCAGTATTGTTATATGTGGTTACCAGGAATTGAACCAGGGACCTTGTGCTTGCTAGGCAGGCACCAGAACCACTGAGCTGGCCCAGAGCATCCTATATTATTAACCTGCCTAGAAGTGAACCTGAGATTGGCTACCGGAAGAAAGTTAAAATAAGAGAAAAAGAACATGGTGTGACTTAGGGGAATAGTTATCCTGCTTAGAAGCAGTGAGGATTTGAAATATCCTATTAAGATTATTTCCAGTCCTGAGATTCTGTAACCCTGTAAGCCTACTTGGATATGCCATACCCTTAACCAGATGTTGTTACCAATGTTGTGGTTGTGTTAAATAATGAGACATCCCACAACTTGTAGGTGGCAGACTGGCATGTTCACTGCATGTTATGAATTTTAAAATACAGCCTGGTGAAGGGACCTTCCTGTGTGAAATGCATTGTTAGCACCTGGCTGCCCAGTGGATGACCTCAGTTGCCGCCTAGAGGTCTCTACCTCAGGCAAGGGAGGCCTTGAGAGCCATTTTGACCCAAGTTCAAATTCTCTAGAACAAACAAGTTGATCTCTCGCTTCAAGCTCCAGTCAAAGAGGCTCCAGTGTGTTTATTGACTCGTGCATGTCCCTGCCCTGGAGAACAAACAAACAACTCAAACTGACTCATTCCCTCCACCAACTGTACTCAATTCCATCGCTGAGCTTTGCCAGGAAAAATCCCTCAGACCCTATAGAATAAGACAGCCAAAGGTTACAGGTGTCTGTTCATATATTCCTACTACGTCTTCCCAGAGAATAATAATCCTCCTTGAAGATGCAGAAGACCAGCAGGGACTTTCAATTCACTTGGCTTGGGCTTTTCCTGTTGCTTGAGACAAATCATCTTGTTCAGTGACTCATTCAACAAATACTTATAGAGTGCTCACTCTATCTGCGGTTCTTCTACGTGATAAAGGGCTTGCTGACTTTTGCCATGGAGAATTCTTATGCTTTCATCCTTTCACCAAATGGTTTGAGGTCCCTAGCATGTTGTTGTGTCAGTACCTTTTCTCTTCCTTTCCACCAACTTAGTTTTGGGGCTCTGATTGTCTGCTTTCATTGAGCTTTGCTAGATCAATTTATCTTTTGGGTTACCCCATTTTACATCCACTGAAGCCTGCTTCACAAAGCTTTGTGCTTGTATTTGTGCTCAGCTATATTCTCCAATTGTCTTTGGGAGAAATCCAACCTAGACCCTCTCCATCCTGTGTTTAAAGGAGGACTATGTTTCCTAGCCTGTGTGATTCTCAAAACACTGTGTTTCTCATGATATAACAAGGGGTTCTTGGAAGTGTTAAAACATCAGGTCGGCTTAGAAAACAATGGACTGAAGCAAATTAAAATCTTAAGGTATAGGACTTTTCAGAAACTTTAACATGTTAATATTAATTTTGAATCTCCAGAGGGGAACATAATATGCAATATTTTCCAAATTATTATGGATGTCCTTTTAAGGAAAAACCTCTTTGCACTGAAGTATTAGTGTTCCATAAAATTAAGTTTGAGAAATGCTGATGTAGTGGCACTGAATTAAGAGACAGGAATCTGGAAATGAGTTCCTCTTTGCCACTATTTTATGTGACTCTGGGTAAATCCATTCACCTCTTTAGATCTCCATTCCCCTATTTGGAAAATGAAGAGGCTGAATTAGATTATCCTTCAATCTTCTAATTCTGTGCAAAGGCATTCACCATAAGCCCAGTGAATCCTAAGAACCAAAAACAAAATCAAAGGCCAATTTCCAGACACTCCTATTAAGTACATACAAATAATGGAGTACACATTAAGCCAGCATGTGACTGGGGAGAGTGGGAGGAAATGCATTTTACAAAACGGCATTAGCAGAAATCAAAATGGTTGTTTCTTGTGTAGCTGCGTATCTGAAGACAGAGATGTGAAAAAGCTCCTTGGAAGAGAAGAGCGTTGGTATGAAGAGAACAAAGACAGTTTTCTTTACTGACGGGGGTGATTGAGAACGGGGAATACCCCTGGTCTGAGGGAAGACCTACTTGGCTGAAAATTCAAAGACAATGAAGGAAAATCCACCTGGGAACTTAGAATGTGTCAGAATCTAGGAGTTAAGGAAGATTTGGGAGCTCTTCCTGGAGCTCTCTGGGACAAATTTCACCCCCAGTAACCTATGGTCAGGCCAACCTCATGGAGCTTGGACAAGACATGCACAAGTACAGATAGCCCTGGAGTTGGGCAGATTGTCTACCGGGAAGCTCAAACCTTTTACCTCTTTGATCACTGGGCATGATGGGCTGGAGCCTTGGATTAAGTTTGTACCTCTGGGCACTGTCACTCACAGGAGGCCAGAGGGATGAGCAGAGAGGCTCATCTATATAGCTGTTCTGGTTTCATTTATGTTCTGTGTGTATGAGTCTATATGTACCAATCTATGTATATAAATGGGTTTTTAAATGAGTGCACCTGTCCACAGATGTGGCCATATTTTAGATTTAATCTGGGTTGGCAAAGTATTTATATATTGCTGTGTCTATAGTAAATGAGTAAGGCTTAAAATGGTATATATACCAAATGAATATATGTTAGTGGTCTTTTTTATATACATATATCTTCACATGTATATATATATTATGTATGAATATTTATATATCTTTACATGTCTGTATCTTAGGCTTATCTGTGCTACTTACTGTTACACTTCTCTGTCTTTAGGGCTGGGGATGTCTCATCAAGTATCTATTGAGAGCTTACTAAGTATAGAATACATAGATATATATATACACACACACACACATACACACTCATGTGGATTATGTCTACATGTGGAAACATATAGTCAAATGGGCTACATCCTCTTACGAACATATACAGATAACATCCACGTACCAAGTTGATGAAATGTCTGTGTGTATTTTGATTTTCCTACCTATCTAGTATTTAATCTTGCCTCAGTATCTTTGTTAGCCCCTCTTCTCAATTGCTTTTGGAAAAGACAGGTGAAAATAGCCAGATTTTGTGTAAGACTGTATATATATCTGATATAGATATCTCTGTGAGGAGTAAAATTGTATCCTGTTCATTATTTATTACGGCACAATTTCTTCCTAGATTTTTGTGCCTTCTCACTCATTTCTTGCTCCTACAGAGCTTGGAAAAATATTAAAAACACTCACTCATCCCCAAGAATAAGTTGCATTTTTTCCCTTCCTGGTCTGTCCAACCCTGGGAGAAAAGGTGGCGTGTGGTCAAAAACCTTTATGAAGCTCCGGTTGTTTGAGAAGGTTTCTCTTCTCTTTCTGCCTCCCTCTGGCCTCCCCCTCTCCTGCCTTCACCCACTTCTCCAAATCCCTCGAAAGACACACACAAGGTTTCCCCAGAGAATCTAGAGGGAGAGCAAGAGAGATTTTGCTCCGAGGGAATCTGCTTCTCTTTTATTGGGATTGTCAATAATGTTTCTTCATTAAGATAGCATCTTGGCAGAGTGAAAGAGGCCTCTGCTCTTCCCAAAGAGTTGTTTTTTTCTTGATGGGGAGAGTGTGGGGGACATTAAATAAACCTGTTTTTTAAAAAAGTACCTCTGCATCAAGGAAATGTGTTATTATTGTAATTGTCTAATGCTAATTATACTTATTACTATAATAACCATTTTGTTGTAACAAATGATGTAATCCTCTTTATTTCTGTCGCCGCCAGAGGCAAGTGCTGCGTCTAGAATAAGGGGGAGATTGAGGTGTGTGCTCCAGGGGAGGGGCGGGCCAGGCCTAGTGAAGGTGGGAAGTTCCTGAATGGCTTTGGTCTCTGGAAGGAGACACAGGGCTCCTAAAGGTCTCTGGATTGTTTTACTCTCCAATCTCGCCTCCCTCTGGAACTTCTCATTCTGCGGTCTTCTCTGAATGTATTTAAATATTCAGTCAGACCTTAATTTATCCTTCAACAAACATTCATTTAGTGCCTGGTGAGTTCTATACGGTCTAGTCACCCCTGGTGACATAAAGTACATCAGATAGGATCTTTATCACAGGGAAGATCATAGTCTGCTGGTGGATACTATTTTCAGTTCACTAGAACAAGTGTGATATTGGGGGATCTATTTAGAGTGTTCTGAGAATATGCAGAGCAGAGGTGGTTTATTCTGTGCATGGAGCCCCGAAAAAGTGGGTCAAAGAAGGAATGTGCGGCATGGAGAAGAGAAGTCTGTCAGTCCAGGGAGAGGGAAATTTGTTACTAAAAGCCTAGAGGAACAATTGAGCCTGTTGGGTTTTGCTAATAATAATAATAATAAATAATAATAATAAATTAGTTCATATGACTTCATACTAGACACTGTTCCAGGCACTTTCATGTGTTGATTCTCTTCCCCTTGACAGTGGTGCCAGGAAGAAGGCCCGTAGCATCGCTGTGAACGCAAAGTGAGTCAGTGGAGGCAAAGTGTTCGGAGCGGTGCCCGGTATTGGATAATACATTTTATCACTGTTTTACTGCTACGCTTACTATCACAATTACCATTTAACAGGTGCAAACCTGAGGTTTAGGCTAATTTCCCCAATTTCACACCATCAGTAAGAAACAGTTTGGATAGGAAACCCAGTTGTGAAGAGAGGCCCAGATTTCAGCCACTCTTGCAGTGAGGGTAGCAGGTACCTGCTGGGATAGGGAGTGATTTGGAATGAGACCGCCAGACAGTTCGGGGTTACAGGGTAAGTGGTCGTGTGCATCAATAGAGGTAAAGCTGGAGGAGAAACAAAGTAGAGTCTGCATTTTAGGAAGGCACTTCCAGAAAACTAGGGCCACGCGAACAGCTGCATCTCTGGATCCCCTCGTGGGCTCACTGGGCTGTGTTTCTGGGAGACAGGGAGGGGTGCAGAGTCAGGGCAGCGACCAGCTTGATGATCTCTGCAGAGCAAGCCAAGCTAAATTTCCAAGGCCTCATAATTGGATTACTTAACTGATAACGTATCAATAAGCCTTTGCTTCCTACCGAGTCAGCAGGCCTTCTCTAACTTTGAGCCTGGGACCTTGTCTGTCTGTTCACTTCAGTATCTCCAGTGCCGACAGAAGGACTGACAATAGAATATATGATCCATGTGCCATGTGAATTCCAGCCAATTATCCTAGAGTTCTGGGTATCCCAGGCATGGTCCAAGGCGCCCACAATTGAATTTTTCACTAATAACCAAAGAATTTATTCCTCATGTTTCAGTGACCTTCCCTCTGTCCCGACACACACTTATGTATATCCCTTTACCTCCATCACCTTGAGTTGAGTCAGTTTGCTGTAGAGGAGTGAATCCAGTATAACAGTAATAATGACCATCAGATATTAAGTGCCTGCTGCTGGCCAGACATCATTCTAAATGCATTACACAGAGCGCTTGGGAGGTCGAGGCAGAAGGATCACTGCAAGTTCAAGGTTCCTGGGCTACGCAGTGAATTCAATACCAGACTGAACTACATAGTAAGACCCTCAAAAGCAGAAAAACAAAATACCAGGGCCAGGGATTTAGCTCAGTGGATCCAGCATCTACCTGGCAACCGCACGGTCTCGAGTTCAATCCCTGGTACCTCATACCACAGTGCCAGGTGTGGTGGCTCATGCCTGTAATCCCAGCACTCAGA
>PVIC010014753.1:0-30279 GCA_004025085.1 Thryonomys swinderianus | reverse complement strand
CGAGCTAACCCTCCGGTCCCCTACTCTCCCTTTTGAGGGCATGCCTTCATGATCCAAAGGCTCTCAAAACCTCCTTTGTGTCTCAGTAGCACTAGACTAGAGACTAAATCTCCACTACACAGACCTTGGGGGGGGGCACTTAAGATCCAAACAGTAGCACCTAAAATATATTCTCTTGGCTTCTCTGAACTCATCCTGTGCCTTACCTGCATCTCAACCTGGACTCTAACTTCAGAAGATGTGCCAATTACTACATCTTTTTCAGAGCACAATCTGGGTCTGACCACTCAGGCACTGGTTCCCATGCATAGTTCCCACCTCAGTGTTGACCACATTTCTATAATGAACAGATCAGTTGTAGTTATTCGTAATTATGTTAAATCTCTCTCATTATAGGTCTTTGATTGCAGCCATTATTTTTTATCTATTATTTCTTAGGGTATCATTCATATACACAAATACACATCCACATAAAACTTTTCTTTACACACATATGTATATCCAAAAAAAGTCTTATATAAGGGATTCACACATACTGTCTTTAAATACTGCATTTCTGACAGCCATTGCTGAAGTGAGTGCCATAGAGACAGCATCAGGGCAAGTGAAAGCTGAGCGGGCGCTGGGCAACTCTGTGGAAAGAGTCTTCCTTGCTGAGGAAAACAGGTAAACATGAGCAGAGGAGGTCTTAGGGAGCAAAGAGACAGAAGGTCATCATGTGCATTCTCCATGCAGACCTGCCAAGAGGAGCACAGGAAGAAGCATCCAGATGCTTCCGTTAACTTCTCAGAGATTTCTAGTAAGTGCTCAGAGAGGTGGAAGATAGAGAGAGGGAAAATCTGAAGACATGGCAAAGTCTGACAAGGTCCATTATGAAAGAGAAATGAAAACCATATCTCTCCTAAAGGAGAAATGAAAAAGAAGTTCAAGGGTTCCAGTGAACCCAAGAGGCCCCTTCGGTCTTCTTGTTCTGTTCTGAGTATCACCGCAAATCAGAGGAAAACATCCTGGCCTCGCCATTGGTGATATCACAGAGGAATTGGGAGAGATGTGGACTAATACCACAGCAGATGTCCGCAGCCTTATGAGAAGAAGGCTGCCACACTGAAGGAAAAGTATGAAAAGGACATTGCTGGCTAAAGAAAAACCTGGCGCAGCAAAAAACAGAGTTGTCAAAGCTGGAAACAGCAAGACAAAGAAGGAAGACGAGGAAGAGGAAGATGAGGATGAAGATGACAATGATGAATAAGTTGGGTCTAGCACTGTTTATTCCTCGTCTATAAAGCATTTAACTTTCCTGTACACAACTCCTTTAAAGAAAAAATTGAAATGTAAATAAATATGATATTTCTACTTTTAGAATATAAAAATCAAGTTCCATGTTTTTCATGATTTTATCTCAGTTAGCCTTCCCTTAACTTCCTCCTTTTTGGAATAAAAAAGCACACATTTAAAATTAAGGATAGTCTCTGTTATTCATTTAACCAATCCTTTCTATTTCCCCTCTTCCATTCACTTGTCCATTAATTTTTCGTTCACTGACTCACTCAATACACATTCACTGAGTACTATGCTCTGGACTAAAGCGGTTCCCACCGTGACTTAGAAAGGCCTTTTGGAGGCTTCAGTGTCTCCAGGACCAAGATGAACTACTGCCTTCCTGGCTTCCAAAGCTTCGTCCAGGGCTTCCCTCATAGACAGATCTGACATAAATCCATATGTTTGTTGCTCTCAAGCTCCCAGGGGCTAAATCTGGAGACTGATGAGGAAAGGGGTCTTCAGAGACTTCACACCCTCAAATCTATTTGTACATTGACTTTCCATCCTTTCCCAGCCCCCAGCTCAGCCTGTGCCTAATGCTGCTCCTCCAGGGAGCAGCCTCAGCACAGCCCAGCTGCCCCAGCCCTCCAGGGCAATGGACCCCCTGGCCTTGACGTCAGCTTCTGTCACGCTGAGGCACCCATGGGGCTTTTCCTTCTGGACTAGATGCTTATAGCACATCCTCCTTGTCTAGCAGTTACTCTGGCTGGACACATAGGTTTTCATGCTGTGCTGGGCATAGGTTCATCCATATGCCATCTGCATGGTTATTATACATGCTAACTCACACACAGATACATATGAACACATATACATATATATATATATATATATATATATATATATATATATATATCCAAGGGTAAGATTTTGTCCATAAAATCAACACAGACTTGCATACTTATAAACTTTATGTGTGCACACATTTTATGCACACCCGTGAGCAAATGCACCCTAAATCATGGAAAATAGGAGATAACCATCAACATTCAGACACCTGCAGGAGTTCATGTGTGAGTACTTGGCTATGTGGCATGTGTGACAGGAAGAGCCAGGCATATGTGCTCATGGGTACATATGCATGCCCTGATTTGCAGATATTCCCCACCTCCTGCACTTATTTGAACATTCTTTCTCCTTACTGTATTTGTTGGCAATGCAGGTGACTGCTTATAGAAATCGAATTTTGCTGCATACATCCAGAGATAAGATCCCTTGAGTTCAGCACGAACTCTTGTGCCAAATAAACATGCTAAATGTGACTGACACATGTGCACCACTCCTAGTCACTGAGGTCTTCTGTGATAGAATGCCACCAACTCCTGTTCTGTCCTTGTCCAGGTCTTCAGCCTTGCAGCTCTGTGTGCCGGTGAAAATTGCCCTGGTTCTTGGCATGACACATATCTGGGCATTAGGCTTAACCAACCAAGAAGAAAGAGGCAGCTTCTGCCCCTGAGGTCCTATAGGACAGCACCAGGGTCATGTAGAGTCAGACTTGGGGTC
Organism: Thryonomys swinderianus; assembly: GCA_004025085.1. NCBI lineage: Eukaryota > Metazoa > Chordata > Mammalia > Rodentia > Thryonomyidae > Thryonomys > Thryonomys swinderianus. The sequence goes on along the minus strand of PVIC010014753.1, from coordinate 27,456 downwards.
AGACTGATCCAAATTTCAGTTGCTACAGAGCAACATTGGAGAAATTTTTTTTATCATCTTTCCTAAGGCTGTTTCCTCCTAGATGAAAGGGAGTAAGTGATGGAACTTCCTCATAGGTTGTAGTGAGAATTGGAAGAAAAATAATTAGTCAAGGGCCTGCCACAAAGTGCCCCATAACCAGCAGCTATAATTGTCTCTATATAGAGTTAAATCCTCACAAGCCTGGAAGGTATCAGCAGATGTGGTGTTACTATAGTTTAGTCTTTGCTTCTGTTACCCACCCTAAGCACAGGCCATTGGTTTTGGTTTTCAGAACTGGGATTGAACTCGCAACCTTGCTCTTGCAAGGCAGGCCCAGCACCACTGAGCTAACTCCCCAGCCCAGGCCATTGGTTTTTGAAGGGATCACTCCTTTGGCTGAGTTATAAGGTCCTATGGAGGAACTGCATCATAAGCTTTCATGGTATTTCAATGGACTGAGAGCCCTCAGTGAAGAGACATTTCACAGCTAGACTTCTGGTCCTTCTCCAAAGACCTCTCTTCCCACACAGAAAAACAATGGAGTTTTTGACCTTGTGAAGGCCACATGTGCTAAGATAGGCAGTCACACCTCTTTTTCCATCACAGTTTAGCCTTGTGGACTTTGATTTGGCTTATTTTTCCCTCCCTAGAAGTATGTGGTATAAATTTCCAGGAGAGAAGGACACTGGCTTTAGATAAATGATAACATAGTAATAACCAGTAGAAGCATCTCTACCCTTGACTAAAAAGTCAGATCAGATACTAAACAGGCCGGTCAACCAGTCAAGGGAAAAGAAAGATAGAAAGATGGGAATACAGGAAGACCTCATGTTGCAAGGTAAATTCTTGGTGGTTCACGAAGGTGGGGCTCAGGGCCATCCTGGAGAGGGGATGTTTGGACTTCCACACTGACTTGCCATGGAAACACTCTGCTCTTGCCAACACTACTGCGTATGACAAAATGAACATTGGCTACAGACTAGGAAGTGGACTCCACACAGTCCACTCTGAAGGAACTGGACAGGGAAAGGGAAAAGCGGTTCCTCTTCCCCTTCCTGCCCAGCTTGTCTTATTGATGAGAAGTGAGGCTGTGCTCACAGTCTGCCCATGGATGTTGCTGTGTACTGAATGTACCCCATCCATATGTTAAAGCCCTAACCCCAAATGTTTTGCTCTCTAGAGTTGCAGCCTTTTGGAGATAATTCAAAATTGAATGAAGTTGTGAGGCTACCATGGTGAGGTCAGTTCCCTTATTGGAGATGAAGGACCAGGACTTCTCTCTGTGCGCAAGCCAGGAAAAAGGACCCTCTCCAGGATTTGACCAAGTAAATGCCCCAGTGTCAGGCATGCAGCCTCTAGAAGTGTGCTGCTGAAACTGCTCAGTTAGTGGTATTCTGTGATAACAGCCCAGGCTGACCAAGGTGTGTGTGTGTGGACATCCACCACCTTGAGGATCGGGTTTCTTTCAGCACCTCTGCCAGAAGTATCCTGAAGTCCCTACGAGGGCAGGCCCTGGAGTCATCTGCTGTCTCCCATAGCTCCCAGAGGCATATGGGGACAGGCCTGGCTGTACAGCCCTCAGTCTTGGCAGCTTTGCTTTGGGGAAGAGGGATGGGTGGCCAGGGCACAAAGGTTCAGATCCCACTCCATGGGAAGAGCTTGCCTACAGCGGATCTATGGCTTTCTAGCCAGAATTTGCATGCATGACAGTAAGCCACGCCCCTGGCTGTGCAGAGCCACGCCTTTCCCTACAGAGGCATGTGTGAGAATCTGTGTGGTGTCTTCTGCCCAGATAAACCAGAACTGTTCCTTCTATGTGATTCCTCTGATATCAGTAACTGCTTATTAAATAAGACGGTTTTTGTGCTGGGTCCACTCTGGAAATGTGGTTTGGACCTAAAGACTAGGACAACCAAATTCTAGCCCTGGAGTAATAAGATCTGTCTGGGTTGCTGACCTGACTAAGCTGCTTAACTTTCTGGAGCCTCCTAAAGGACTGAAGTGGGGGAATTGAAGTTCTTTGGTCCCTTTGGCTTCCCTGATGTCTACTCCATCCCTTACCCTCCTGCCTAGACGTGGAGTCACCTCTCCCTGCCACCTCCAGACTGGCCTTGGCCCTGTGCTCTGAGCTATTGCTTTAGCCATGTTTCACGTTTGGTAGACCTCTCAGCGGGACCTCTCCCTGCAAGAATCTGATAGCGTAAGTATTATTAGGCTCTAGGAGTTCACACTAGTCACATGTTAGCAGAGGCTGTGTCTTCACCCGAAGAGTAGACTTTACAACTAACAAAATTACAGAAATCAAGGGGAGGGAAGACAGAGATCCCTTGCATGACTTCTAGGAAAGGGTCCCTTCCTGTTGAAAATCCCAGTAGCTGACTTCAAGTGTCCGGAAAGATCTGCCTTCAGCTGGATGGCCCCGATGCTCATGATCAGAGTGCAAGGGAGAGAGCAAGTGCCAGTAAGGTCAGGGACTAGAGAACATTCTCTTCTCTAGCTGCATGTTGCACCTGGATCAATAAACAGGTTTTTTTCATTGTTATTCATTTTACAACTCAATAAAGCTTAATTATGAGAGAGCAGGAAAACAGGCAGAAGCCATGCTCACATAATATTGTATTCCTCGCTGTAATTCCTGTGGGGCCCTCACACTTGCATTGCAATGTAGAGCAAACCAAATTACAGGGACTATTCAAAATTCATTTAAAACCATCATTGAGGAGCATCATAATAAAAACACAATGAAAAAGACAAGCTTGGGTTGTTAATTTGGAGTGCCACGTGTGTTCATGGAGATCTGTATGTATGTGTGTGTGTATGTGTGAGTAGTGTGAGAATGTACCTGTAGATTAATTAGCTAGCTAGGAGTGGCTAGTGACCAAGGGTTAGGAATTTTGAGGTAGAGAATTAGACTGACCCAAAGGGCACATGAAGAGGGATAGGGACTTTTGGAAAGTGCTCGCTGTCTTACTTGCTGTCTGATTAAAGGTCAGCCAGGTGACGTTGCAGCTTGAGTACCAGAGCTGGATGGGGGTGATCAAGGTGTTACAAGGGGTGGGGACCTCCCAGGGCTCAGGCTCAGGGAGAGAGTGTCCAGGGAATGCCAGTTCCCTTCCTGTCTACCCAGGAGTGCCTGCCCCACCCATGGCAAAGTGGGGATGGGTGGTCATTTCCCAGCAGGGAGACTCAAGGAAAGTGCTAAGGGCTCCTTGGCTCTTAATTCTGTACTGGCGACCACCAGCTTTCTAGTGGAGCCTTGCACTTCACACTCAAACTCAGTTTGGGACCGGAACAAGCGTTATCAGTTCGCCAGACTTAGGTTCAGATCTAGGACAACTGGTCTCTTGGTGTTAGTCCCTGTGCTTATTTGCAGTTGGTCCTATGGCCTGAATTGGAGCCCTTGCTTCTTGTCCTCGTGTCATCTGACTTCGTCTTTTCTCTCTCCACTTCTTGGATGCTTTCTCTTGGGTTTGCCTGGCCCAGCCCTGCGTTTTTATTGCCACAAGCCTAACAGAGGAAAGTTAGCTTTTTCCCACCTCCTTCCCTAATCTCACTTGGCCATTTGTCCTGTTGGGATCTTGGGTCCTTTGCTTTGGCCTCAGTTTACTTCTAAAAACTGGTGTCATTAAGTATGCCTTCCCTCCTCCCTCCAGGAGTGTTTTCCAAATTAATTAATTCTCTTAATTAATTAATTAAAGTGCTTTGAGATACTTAGACAAAAGGTTCACTAGAAGTGCAGATTATTATTTATTCTTAATGAACCCTTCTTTGGAGATAATTTACTCCTGATTCTGAGGGGAAACACAGTGGACCCTAAGGGAGAAGCAAATGACAGAAGTGTGTGTGTGTGTGTGTGTGTGTTTGGGGAAAGCAGAAGGAGAGAAGTTATTATACATAGTTATTCTCTCTGTGCGGTAATACTGAGAGGGTTTGCCCAGCTTCCTCTCTGCTGCTCTGTTGCCCCCCCCCCCCAGCCAAGAGTTTGGAGGCTGGCAGTTCTGGAGACAGGATGGCATTCTGGCTCCTTTCTAGTTTCTGAGACCAGGAAGTTGTTAGTATTGGGGAAAGGGAGGGAAGGAGAAACAAAAGAGAGGTAGGAAGGGAGGGAGAGGGAGAGAGAAAAGGGAAGGGAGAATGCTTTATTCTATGTATCTTTCCCATGGGGCCTCAGGAGGGGCTGTTTTCCAGGGCTGCTGGCTGCTCCCTCTTGGTATTTCTTCCATCCCCTGACCACACCTGGACCCCAGCAGTCTTCCCTCTTCCCTCCCTTCTTTGTCCAGACCTTTGCTAAGACATGAGGTTGACACATTTGATCTACAGTGCTCTGGCCTCTCTGTTCTACCCTCCACCTCGTCTGAGACTCCCTTGTTCCTTGTCCTCAGCCAGGCATGTGGCACCCTGGTTATCTTCTTTACTTCCTGCAAAACCTCAGCTTTGCGTTTGCAGGAGTGAGGTGGGGGTATGACTTATTTTACTCTCACTGAGTGCAAGTGAAACAGGCCAGGCAAAGAGTCACTTTCCAGGAAGGTATTTGCATTTCAACAGAAATCAACTTCCACAACCAAGTATACATTACTTCTGAGGTCTGGGACTGGAAAAAGTCAAGGAGGAAGATTTAATTATTTTCTTTCTAAATTTTTGTATGGTTAGGCACTCTTTCCCATGAAGACACCTGAGTTTTACCATCACTATCTCCTATCCCAGGCAGACGAACAGCAGCCCGAAGACGACATTCAGAGCTTCAAATGGAGACTGGGGGCATCAGAGAGTCCTGATGCTCGGAGGTCACGTTGCTACTGTGGGAAGTGCTTTTGGTCTGGAAGGGAAGAGGCTGGTCACCAGGGCCAGAGAAAGGGTAGATGAGCTGGAAGAAAATGAGGTGAGGAGGCATGAAATGCAGGGACAAATCTTGGCCTCTCTCAGCCCTCTGGATTTTTACAAGACACCAAAATTCATGCTGTAGGGCCTAAGAGAATGATTCTCTACAAGCTTAATTTTCATACTTCCTTGCCTGTCTTCAGGATCCTGACTTGATTCCTAGAGAGTTCAAGGGATGCAGGAAAACAATGAATGAGCAAAAACTGTAAGAGCTGGTGACCAACACTTCTGTAAAGTGCAGAATCCCAGGAAGCATCCCTGACTTGGGATCAGGATAGTGGGCATGGGACAAGGGCCCAGAGTGGGCTCCAGAGATGCTCTGTAGGCTGAGCCCAGAACTTACATGGGACCAAAAGAAGAAAACCGAAGATGTACCGAAGATAACCCTAGCTAGGTGGCTGAGAGACGCCCCTGGGACTCATTGGTAAAAGTTTGAGGTGGCAGGAGTTGCCATAGAATGAGCAGGGTCAGTCCCAGAAAAATGATGGGCTTGCTCTTCTAAAAGGAAAAGCTTTAAATACTATTTGTGATGCTACCTGCCTTCCGAGTAAGGTGGCTTCTATTTCCCGAAAGATCTTAGCATGATTTCTTAAATTCTTAAAGGTGGAGGACTAGTTTTATTTTATTTGTTTTGAAATTCAATCTGTTGTGTACTGACACTCATGTGAAATGCATTAAAAAAGAATTATTAAGCTTGAGTTATTAAAATGCAGTACACAGGCATGTAAGTCCCAATTTTAAGTTATTTAACTTGACAGAGGTAAAATCACTGTCAGGTTGCTATAAATTATGCTAATGCTTGGTTTCTAGACTTATGTCTTTGCAGACTGTTCAGACTTTGGGGGCAATACGGGCTTTACACACACCGAGTTACTCTGGGTACTGACTTCAGGGAGGTGCTTCATGTTGTAGTTCATCGATCGGTGCCTTGGACTGGGGAAGGAAGAAGACTGGGTTAGTGTCCCAGGGCTGCCACACTAGGTGGCTTAAAGCAGTAGAGATTTATTGTCTTATAGCTCTTGAGGCCAGAAGTCCAAAATGAAGGCATCAGCAGGCCCTACTCTTTCTACATCGTTGAGTCTGTAGCTAAGAACCCTGCCATGGCTCTCCCTAGCTTCTGGTAGCTCCAGTCAGTCACTGGAATTCTTTTGTTTGTAGCCACTCATGTCCAATCTCTTCCTTCACATTTGCATGGCAAGTGTTAGGGTTTGTGTTCAGATGTGTCACCAAAGTCCTGCATCTTTCCAGAGGTGGTTAAATCTAGAGCGTTTGACTGACTCCTGGTAGGGCTGAGCCCAGGGCACTAGGATAAAGGCCCTCAGTGTTATCTACCATAAGTAGTCTGAATAAGATAAAATGGGTAGAGAGGCATGGTTAAGATCCCTTGTTACCTTTGCTACCCAGTGTACACAGTGTTGTTTCTCTTTTGTGATGCCCGTATCTGTCACCGTCCACCCTTCCTCAGAGCTAGCTGATTATGGGCTGAAACCTCCACAAAATATGAGCTAAATAAGCCCTTCCCCCTTTAACTTTGTGTGTGGATGGGTATTTTGTCTCAGCAATGAGAGAAAAATAACACAGCTGGCTTCCTTCTAGTTTGCCTTTGTATCCAGACACTCTTCTCACGGTAAGGACATAGTCATTGAATTTAGGACCCACCCAAATACAGTACAAGCTCATCTTCACTTGACTATACCTTCAAAGACCTTATCTCCATTAAAGTCACATTCCGAGGCTCCCAGGTGAACAGGAGAGGGATTATTCAGCTCAGTGTAAGTAGCATGTGTGGACCCAGATGCTAAAGATGTGAGAACATGGCTAAAGCCAGGGATGATTTTGGACCTTGGAGAGGTCTGGGCCAATTATTACCGAATTCTTGTAGAGCAAGTGGCCCTGGCTGGCTCATTATAATCATGATCATTCTTATTGTTCCCAGCATGGTGGTCCAAGCAAGCTGTCTGTCTACAGGGGCAGAAAAGGAATCCCTGTGATTCATGGTGATTTCTTTCCCACAGCATCTGAGGATGCAGAGGAGAGTGAAAAACTGAGCCTGAAGCAGAACCTATCACATTTTATACCCTTAGTGTTCCTTAACAGAGTTTTGGAGGAGAGGGCAAAGTACTAGTAAAACTTTCCTGTGTGAGAGGCAATACTGCCAAATGATTAGAGCACCCGCAGTGGTAGCAACATTTTGGGCACGGACTGTATCCTAACCTTAAGTAAGTGACTCTCCTTTCCAACCCTCTTGTTCCTCATCTGAACAGTAGGGATCCTAAGGGAATTCCCATCTGTGATTGTTATGAGTGATAAATGTCATGCTATATTTAAAAAGGCTCACATTGATAATTCTTCAATCAATACTATCTATTATCAGTACAATGTTTTTTTAGAGGGACTGGCTATTCTAAACTGTACCTATTAAGAAAGAAATTTTGTGCCAAGCACTGTTTGGATGATTTTATATGTCTATATAATATCATTACGTGTTTCTGAGTGTTTAACTTGTGATTTATTCATTTACTGAGTTAATCTGTGAACCTACTATGTACAAGAAGTAGTGAAGGATCCAAATATATTGGGTGAGTGTGCGTAGACTGGAAATAAGTCAAAGTTTGTTCTTAATGGGGGTCAGCCTTGCAGGAAGACTTTTGTGCTGTTTTATCTTCACTTAAGAGAGTTGGTTAACTGATATATCGTGGGCCCTTGTAGTCCTTGCTTCTATAGGTCAATGTGAAGGAAGAAGGGAAATTATTTTTTAAAATGTGAATTGATGCCATTAACGTTTATCTTTATTTATTTCACTGAGACAGGATTACTAACTCGAACTCTTAAGTTTCACCAAAGGAAAGACTTTTCAATTTATTTTGAAAAATGTCTTGTTTTATCTCATTCCCATGATGATTCATAACAAAACAAAAATTTTTGAGTTATAACCAAACTGTATTACTAATATGTAACCCATAGCACTGCTTAATTTGGCTTGCTATTAAAGTTTTAATAGAAAATACCACTTGACTGCAATTTAGAAATAAAATTTGATTTCCATATGATAACTAATATGAATAATAAGCCTCCAAATATCTAATATATTTGAACATTTCTATTAACACAATGAATATATGTGGTATGTTTCTGGCATACTAATCCAAAATGTCATTGTCTCCTCAAACAGGCAGTTTCGCTTTCTTATATATTCACTGACCTCACCCAGGCAGCCTTTACAGGCAATTAGTTCTGGGCTATATGAGCCCTTTGAAGTGCCATTATAATTAAAGTGTTATACCTCTTTAAATGAAGTTGGCTTCTGTGCTAGGCTGAATTGCTTTCAGAAGAGTGTCCCCTTTTGCAGTCTAGTCTGGGGTTATGGGCAGTTCTGCCATCCTTGACTCTGGGCTGGGACCTGGAGTTTACTTATAATACGTACCATTTCCAAATCCCCAGGCTTATTCTGTCTCCCCATAAGGAGAGAGCTATGTGCTTCCTTTCTCTCACAAGCAGTGCTATTCATTCATTTATCATTCCTTCATTCAGTACTATGAATCAAGAGTCTATTGTATGTTAGCCCTGTGATAGATGCTGGAGTTATTAAAAGCAGGCACAGCATCAGCTGAATAATCATAACAAAGAATGCACACATGAATGCTATGGAAAAGAGAAATGTAGTTCTAAACAAGCAAAAACAGAAGAAGCTGTACAAGTTGGATTTCACAGGAGAAATCCTTTGAAGATGGTAGGGTGTAAAAAAATGAATAAGAGTTATAAAGAGAAAGTTGGGCTGAGGAGTGTACCGGGCACGACCAAGTACACAGTATGTGCAGGAAGGCCACTGCACCTGAGGTTGAGAGAGACTGGGGAGGGGAGAGGTGTCATCAGTGAGCCTGGGGCAGCCGGACCATGCCAAGACTCTCCGGCCAAGACGAGATGCTGGTTTGCACACAAGAATAGTTAGAAAGTCCTGAAGGGGTTTGGGCCACATGGCCAGCTGGCATTTTGCAAAGATCACTGGCTGCAGCTTGAGGGGTAGACTGAAAAGGGAAGACCGGGAGAGCAGTAAGCACATTCTTTGCAGAATCCAAGCAGGAGATTCCAGTGGCTTAAAGTTAGAGGGTGGTAGATGAGTAGAGAAAAGTGGAAGAGATGAGAGATTGTACAGAGAGGGAAGTAAGGGGCATGAGCAGCCACAAAACATTCCTACTAACCCCAGTCCAGCCAGTCCTATCTCTTCTCCGGGTCAGCCTCTGACCCATTCCCCCACCAACTTGACTTCTGCTCAAACGTCTGTCCCATTACTGTCTCCTTACCCTGCTGAATTATCTTCATAGTAATTCTAAAGGCATCTATTGATGTGATCAGTGCCTATCTTCTGCCGTAGAATGTGAACTTCATGGAGTCAAGTAATCTATGCTCTTATTCCTGGAATGTTCCCTGGCACATCGCACCTTCTTGAATAATACCCGTGTGGATGGATGCATCAGGGAGTGAGTGAATAAGTTGCTGGCTCATATAACTAGGCAGATGGTGCCATTGTGCCCGGGAAAAGGATAGCAGAGCAGGACTAAGTTTGCACCAAGCAGTAGGAGGGTTGTTGAGTAAGAGTTTAATGTGCATTTGGCAACATTAATGCTCAGTAAAGTCTTCATGGATCTGCTAATTACTTTCACATATCTTGGATCCCCTTTAACTGGGTGCCTGTATGTGCTGCTCTCCTGGCTGAAGTGCCTTGTCGCAGGCAGAGTTGGGAAGGCTGGCACCGGTCTTCCTTTGAAGAGTGGGCTGTCAGAATACCAGGGCTGCTGGCAGCAATTGTGCTTCCCATTTTGGTTTTTGCTCAGGGCAGGGATCCCTACAATACAGATAGCCTTTGTTTTGTGACCTGTGGGCTGTCCGCATTATGTAGCATTTTCAGCGGGTGGGCAGAGAGGACAGAATGTAGTTCGGATCGGTTTTCAACTCTATCTTACCTAAGGTCCTATACCTAGACATGAGACAGGGTAATGTTCACTTCAACACATTGTTCTTCACAAGAGATCTCAAGAATCTGCCCCATCCGAGGGGCTTGTCTGTTGTTTCAGCTATCACCGATGCAGTGATCGCCCGTGAGTCACTAAGTCCAACACGAGAGGCAGCCTGTTGCTTACCTGCGAGATGTGCCCACACATTTCAGTCCAACTTGCCCAGAGTTTTCACTTTCCCTGGAACCTGTCTGTCACCCACCATAGTGATAACGCAGCAAATCACCTGGGAACCCAAAGGAGGACCTTCTTCTCTAGACTCTACCCTCTTACCCGCTTTCCCAGCCCTGAACAGTCTGCAGCCTCCACCTAACTGTGGACGCTTCCTTAACTCAGGTTCTCACACATTTCCCCTGGTTCATGGACACAGTGCTTAAACTGATTGATCACCTCATCTCCAGACTATCCCTCCCCTTGAATGCAGTACTCTTTTAAAAGTCCACTAGAGGGGCTGGGGATTTAGCTCAGTGGTTCCAGCACCTGCCTTGCAAGTGCAAGGTCCCACGTTCGATCCCTGGCACCACATACCACAGTGCCAGGTGTGGTGGCTCATGCCTGTAATCCCCATACATGAGAGGCAGAGGCAGGAGGATTGCTCTGAGTTCAAGGCCAGCCTGGGCTACATAGTAAGTTCAGGGCCACCCTAAACTACAAAGCGAGACCCTGTGTCTCAAAAAACTTAAAAAATCCCCAAGAGATCCTGTCCACTTTCTTCTTAAAGGCCTTCAGTTGCTGACTCTGCAAAACTTTCCACTTGAGGCTGAAGTTTCTGAACTTCACTTGTGCAAAGGCTGTTGTTACTGCCCCATGACTAGATGGCCATCCATATTTCTTTACTCTCCACTTCTCTTTCTCCAGCCAGGTTAGAGCTTTTCAGTTTCCTCGAACATGTTACATGTTTCAGACTTCCATGTCTTTGCACTGACTGTTCTGTCTGCCTGACATCCACCATCCTCCCCACTGGCTAACACCTTTACCCTTGGTCCTTAGCCACCACTGCCTCTCAGTGCTTTTTGTTTCTACTATTCTAAATAGAAGGACTTATCACACTGAGACCTAATAGTTTATCTGCACTCGAGACCCTGTGATTTTTTCCCTTAATGCTCACACAGTACTTAGCACACAGATGTCCACATCTGTCCCACCTCAAACAAGCCCCGTTGGCCACAGCAAGGACCCAGCTGTCAAGGGATCCTACAACATCTATTCCTGCCTCTAAGATGACTCTGTGCAGAGTTTATGACTCTGAGGCTTTTCATGAACGAGAGCTCTGTTATTAGTTTCTGTTTCTGAGCTGTAGGTCTTCTTAGGTGCCTTTTCCTACCTTGTTCCCCTACCTGGCCCATTTCATTCCTTCATGAGCCTATTTCTAGTGCTGGTGGCTCCCCTCCTACCAGCTGCCTTCCTGTCTGCTGACAGCCCCCTCTTCCCTCCACACAGATAGAGGCCTGCCTTCCTATAGCCCAGCTCTCCTAATTTTTAATCTTTTCTCATAAATTAATCTTTCCTGCCACATAATCATGTCTAGTGCCCTTCCCTGAACTCTCTCTGGTCTGCCTGCCTCTGCCAGGTAATGAGATGCCCAGTGCTGGCTGCAAAATCTCAGGTTCCACCTCAGCCCTAGAGACAGTTCCTCCTGTCTTTGGGTCCTGGCCCCTGCATGCATACGCTTCAATTGTCTGCAATCTTTTATTTCCTTGCACTTCCCACTGCAAACCCATCTAATTTGTGCTCCTTTTGGGGGCCACCTCTCTCTCTGTGGGCCCTGCTTTTGAAGTTCTTCCCATTTATTGAATCCACTTCTATCTTTATGCTGATTTTTCTTCCTGTGACTCTCCATGTCAAATCTCATTTAGGGGAATCTTATCCAAATAGCTCATTTTTCTGGTCACAGATCATTTTCTCTCAGACTTTACTAGGCAGGGGCAGTTGTTGGTTTCATAAGATGCTTTCCTGTAAGTGTTAGGAAAAATGGTTCTCTTTCAACTGCCTTCACTTCACTGGAAAATTTAATCAGATTTTTGCCTCAACTATCAGAGAATCAAAGGTTGACTATATGTCTGGTGGTATCATTAGAAAAGGATGAATATATAAGGCATGATAATATTAAGAGAATATTTAATTAAAAATAAATAAAAGACACATTTCCATCAATCCCTCTTGAAATATTCTCTCATCTCTTTGAACACATTTACCCCACTGATCTTGCCACTTTCTAACACAACTCTGGAAGTCCTCTTTCAGGAGTGTCTTTTTGGCAATTTCTGTCAAATAAAAACAAAACCGTTCTCATCCACTCTATTCACAAAATCTAGCCCTGTGAGATTCCTGGTTCTTTCCCAAAGGCAGCATTACTATGAAAAGTAAATGTCCTGAGTTGATTCAGGACATCAAGAAAGCCAATGACAGCACAATGGAAGACACTCATGAAAGAAGACTTCTAGAAGCAGGAGAAAGTATCTGAGTGACAAGTGTGGGGGAGGCTCTTGCCTGTGGAGGACAGCAGGTGTCCATGCCAGGCTCCATCCTGTAGTTCTGTCCCATCCTGTCCTTTGTACTACCTTGGACCAATCAACTTGTCTGAGTTGAGGCCTCAAGTTCAATTCCCAGAACCACACACACACACACACACACACACAAAGTAATTCAGACAAAGAACAGAAAAGTGTCCAACCTAGACCCTGGCATCTAGGCTAGTACTCGGTTCAACTTTGCAGCTTTCATTTCCTGTAGGGGTGTCCTGCCCATAAATACATCTTTTTCAATGTTTTGCAGCCTGTAATCCCACCACTGGAGACTCTTAACTGGCTGTTATTAGGAAAGACAAACATGCCCATAATGTATATGCCTTGGTCAGGCTGAGGCTGTCTGGGAGAACCGCCTGTGACCTCAGGGTAGCAAAGTGATTGTCTGAAGAAGTCAGAGGTGAGTTTTGGTGCTAAGCATCTGGGGATGACAGTCGCTTCTAGGTGAGAGTACTGCTGGGGATGTGGTGAAGGTGAAGGAGGGAAAATGCCCAACCAGAAGGCGTGCCATTGCCTTTGCAGGTTTCCGGAATGCAGTGGATAGGGACTTTCCTGGAGGTCTTGTCACATGTACATGCTGATGTAGCTGAGTAAGAAAATGCCAGCTTGGGCCGGAGATTTAGCTCAGTGGTTCTGGCGCCTGCCTCGCAAGCGCAAGGCCCTGAGTTTGATCCCAGTAACCATGTACAACGCTGGGCGTGGTGACTCACGCCCACCAGCAATCAATACCACATACCACAGTGCCAGGCGTGGTGGCTCACGCCAGTCATCCCAGCACTCAGGAGGCAGAGACAGGAGGATTTCTGAGTTCGAGGCTTGCCTGGGCTACATAGTGAGCTCAGGGCCAGCCTGAACTACAAAGTGAGACCCTGTCTCAAAAAAAAAAAAAAAAAAAAGAAAAGAAAATTCCAGGAGACTTTGACCTCAGAGGAAAATAGGTCTCTGGACATGAAGCCCCTGTGAGGCTTTCTCTCACCTAGGAATGGGATTCTTTCGTTTCCAGCCCTAGGCCCACATCCACTGCCAGGCTCATTTGAATTCTTATTATTTATTTCTTACTCAGAACTTTGCCCAAGTCACTATCCCCAAGCACTTTTCTAAAATTGAGAGCGATTATATTCACTGCTTTCTTTTTATCTCCTCATCTGGCATTTCTATAGATAAAAAAAGCAATTAAATTTGTCTAGCATGATTTGTACTACATTAACTCCTGCTATTTACTACTCGTGACTTCATCCTCCAACACTTTCAGCGTTCTCCTTTATGCTGCACCCTTGACTTGCCTGGAAGGAGACTTCCATTTTCCCGAAAGAGCGATATATAGGCTTTTATGTTTCCAAATAAAGGCATCATTATTTTTAAACATACACAGTCGCAAAATGGGCAGGATCTAGGGAACTCAATGGACAAAGTAGGTCTACCTAACCCCTTCCATTTGACAGATGGGCGTATAAAGGGCCAAAGATTTACACATTCATTTTGGCTTTGCACATCCATCAGTAGAAAAGTTCAGCAGCAGAGCCCTGGATCCTGACCAATGTGTTCCTCAATTTTAGGAAACGACAAGGTACAGATTATATGTAAAGCCCGAACAAGGGGGATCTGGTTTAAGAGTTTTGCTTAACCATATCAAACTGAAGTTGAGTTTTTCCCTTCATAAAAGAGAATTTTGGGGTTTGCTGCCTATAGCTGCACCGTGGAGAAATTCACAGCATCATGGGTAGATGAAAAAGGAGAAAACAGAGACACAGACTGAACAATTCAAATTTGTCTGATGACTGGCATTTTCCCGCATCCCGCTCTGCGCCTCCCAGGTCTGTCACTGCCCACCACTCATCCATCATTAGGCATGAAGCCCTGCACACTTGGAGAGGAGCTGTCCCTACTCCTGCTCACTAGAGGGGCTTCTCTTCTTTCTAGAAACTCTTCTTGCACTCTGGGTCCCATCTGAACTCTCTTTCTGATGCTGCAGCTCACAGGGCATCAAATTCAAAATACACATTAACTGAAACATGCCAACCTGTGGCACAATTTCCTATGAAATACTAACGAATGGGCCATTCACATTATTAACTTTAATTATTCCTCAAGAAGGTGTGTGTGTGCATGTGTGTGTATAGCTAATTTCATCATCATACTCATGAGCATCATATAACTCATTCTAACACTAGCAGAACATCAGTCAGAGTTTGTGTCAGGGTTTAATCTTGAATATGCCACAAACCACTTGACATGTTCTTTCCAGCACAATATACTAAAATTATTATAAATATCCTAAATACCATCCTCTTTCTGGAAGTCCTTCATAATCCTCAAATACTGGACACTTATACAGTTTTTTGGTTAAATTCTTCTTCTATCTTAGTCTTATGAATCTGAGCATCATACCTACAATTTTTTTTTTTTATGACACAGGGTCTCGCTTTGTAGTTCAGGCTGGCCCTGAGCTCACTATGTAGCCCAGGCAAGCTTTGAACTCAGCAATCCACCTGTCTCTGCCTCCCGAGTGCTGTGATTACAGGCGTGAGCCACCACGCCCAGCACTGTGGTATGTGGTATTGATTGCTGGTGGGCGTGAGTCAACATGCCCAGCATTATATGTGGTTACCGGGATCAAACTCAGGACCTTGTGCTTGTAAGGCAGGCGCTGGAACCACTGAGCTAAATCTCTGGCCCCATACCTACAATTTCTATACAAACAACTTAGCCATCTCCTGTGAAAAAATTTCTCACTGCTCATGTTAGCTGTATGATGTATCTCAATACCTGTTTTATTATCAAATATTTCAAAACAAACATAAGAAATATGTCTGACAAAATATGTTGATAGAATTAATAGAGGTCTAAACTATCATACTATTTAGTAAAACAAGCTAATAAACTATTGGGCCCATACCCAAATACCTCCATCCTAATCTACTCCCCATTTTCCCACTGTTGTGTTTACCCTACTTATAAGAACCATAATTATAATAGTTTCTTCCAATGGCTGCCTGCCTCCCTTGGACTTGCAGTCAGTTGACTTAATGATGTCTTGTGTGGTCCTTGCTTTGCTTCCTTGGAGGGGTCATCTCTTTCCAGGAAGTAAATGAAGCATTCCTTTGTTTCCTTAACATGCCTCATCAGGACTGGTGTACGTAGACACTTCATATGTTTCTTGTTAGCCTGTAACTATAGACCTGGCTATGCTCAAATCCATTATTATAAGCTCTATTCTTGAGTACAAGAACACAAATAGCTTAGCCTGAAATCCAGGCCCATTCCTTAATTCAAAACCATAGGGTATAGAAGAAACCATAGAGTCATGTGAGTCTGGTTCTTCCTTTCTAGAGAATCTCTGAAAGGAGGGGGCTTTTTTAAAGATACAACAGGGTCTAGAGCCCAACCCATGTGACTGGATCTATAACCCCCTTCCCCATTCCATCTGTCCATCTGTGCCAGTCCTTCCTTCCTTCCTCATGGTTCAAGCCTGAGAAAGTTGGGAACAAGTTTGGATTAAAGCAAACCTGCAAAGATTCCTTCACATCATGCTGGATGGTTGCCTAGAAATATGAGTCTTATGAAATTCAACACTATTGTAACCACATTAAGATTCTGGCCAGTCAAAGGACTTTAAAGGAACTCACCTTTTTGGCTGTTGAGATTCAGTAACAAAGGATTTGCCAGTTATATATATTTGTTGTACTCAACAGTGAACAGTTAGAGATTAATGTATAACTTCTGCAATATATATGAATTATTTATACATTGTAATCTTAGAGGTGCAAAATTATAACTTTCTATGTTTCTGTATAGCCAAATTCATTTTAGCCCTTATCCCTCATTTCCTGCAAAGGTGGAGAATGCTATTCATGATGGCTCACCACTTTGCCTTTTAAACATTTAGTTCAGACTTAATCTCTGCATTACTGCATTTTTCCCTGGGGTAAGCTAGTTTCTAGGGCTTGGGTACTTTTTGTCCCTGATGTTGGTGTACTTTGCTGACTCTGTTTAGTACAGTTCACCCCCAATATTGACATTGGCCCTGCTGCCTCTGTAGCATATGACCCTGGTCCCTTGTATCTTCCAGTTTCCAAGTGAACAGTCTTGACTTTCTCTAGTTCCTTCTGAAAGCGTTTTTACCTTCTGCACCTGTTGCCCCCTTGGACCCAGTGACAACTCTTTTTTGATGAGTGTGGGGATCTCCTGGGTTTCCTTCACCAGGGCAACCAGCTCCCAAGGCTGGTCTGGTCATCCGGACATACATCCTGAACCATTACTGTCTTCTGCTCAAACATGATGCTGGATGAGAGGCATTTGCTGTCCTGGCCCAGACCCTTGCAAGTAAAGAATGTTCTCTTCAGCTCCCACATTTCCTTTGTACATCTGAAATCTGTAAACAGGCCTTTGGTCATTCTGCAGCTTCCCTTCCACCTCCCCCATACCCATGCCACCTTGCAGGCTCCAAGGAGTCAAGGCTGCTGGACCCCTGGTAGGGATCTACTACTTTTTTTTTTTTTTTTTGAGATAGGGTCTTGCTTTGTAGTTCAGGCTGGCCCTGAGCTCACTATGTAGCCCAGACAAGCCTCGAACTCAGCAATCCTCCTGTCTCTGCCTCCCGAGTGCTGGGATTACAGGCGTGAGCCACCATGCCTGGCACTGTGGTATGTGGTATTGATGGCTGGTGGGCGTGAGTCTCCACGCCCAGCATTGTATATGGTTTCCGGGATGGAACTCAGGACCTTGTGCTTGCCAGGCAGGAGCCGGAACCACTGAGCTAACCCTCCGGCCCTTGGGATCTACTTCTTTAACCCCAGTCCCATCTCCTCTGATATTTCTCACCTGCTGAGTGATCTTCTCCACCCTGATCCTGAGGTGACTGAGAAAATGACTCTTAGTCACCTTGTATTCTTTATTCTATGTTTAAAATCCTTGCTCTGAGCCTCCATGCCCTTTGAGGGGCCAGAAATTTTTCTTTCACAAAAGACCTTATTTTCATACCTCCTTTTCTGCTAAGCCCTTTTTTCCTCTTAACTTTTTAATTTTTTGATTGATATATAATATTGTAGATATTTATGGGGTACAATGTAATGTTGTGTTTCGTGTGTACACTAGGTATTGATCAACTGAGTAAATAATATATCTCTTCCTTGCAACTATTATCATTTCTTTATGATGAGTTCATTCACATTCTTTTCCTTTGACTCATTTCAGATATCTAACGTGTCACAGTTCTGCTAAGGACTCCCATATCCATGCTCTGGAGTGCTAAGCAGGGCAACATGCCACGTTCCTGGCTCTACCCACTCTCCCCTGGAGAGCTCCCTCAGTGCCAAAGAACAAAACATGACTAAAACAAGAAGAGAAGACACTTCAGCTGTTACTTCAAATTACTGCCTCCGTGACCAATAATCAAGTTTTGGAGCATAATCTGGAACAAAGCTTCCCAGCGGGTACCACCATGGGGTCTCCTAAGTAGGCATGTGACAGCGACGGCCTCAGCCCGGAGGTTCCTGGATACCCAGAGCCTCGGAATCGCTCAGCATCAGCATTAGCCACAAGCGTCACGGCAAGGACAGGTTCCAAAGGGCCACCCTGTCGTCCCCATTTGTGACATGCACCATGTCCTGTCTGGCTCATGCTCTGCTAGCTGTCTGTTTTTGCACTTGATCTCCCACTGTGTGCAAGGGCCATGCATGTGCTGGAGGATTTTTCCAGTCACCTAGGAGCTTAGTACATAGGACAAGGTGTGTGTGAGGGGACCTGGCAGGGGTCCTGGAGGGCACAGGGACAGGTGAAGCCCTGCATCTCTGCTTTCTATGCATTGGAAACTCCTTTCTATTTATAACTAAGCCATTTTAGGGAGGTCTAAGCTAAATGCTGGATGGGTGGTGCTTGAATATGGTGAGCACATCCTTTGAATCAGGTTTCAGAATGATGTTGAAATACTTGATATGAAAAATTTCAGTTCAATTAGAAATCCCAATGCAATATCACAAGAAATTTCAACAGTACAATTGACAATGAGAGAAAAGGAAAAGCTGTTAGATTCTTAAAATATAACTTCAAGTGTTACACATTTTTAACTGTCTATAAAAATGATTTAAGAATTTTATTACTTCCTTGTGTGAACAAAGTTTCTCCTCAGTAGTGGTTATTGAGAATTTCAAGAGACCATCATTAAGCAGTATTGATCAAGAATTGGTATGCAGTCATTATAAACATAAAACAATATAAAAACACATTATGTTCATAGAAGAAAGTTTAGGTTTCTCATTTCAAATTTCAAAACATTATTTGAAAATCTTACAAACTCAATATTTAATATCTTCTCCAATACTTATTTTTCTTATTGTAATTATATAATATAAAGTAATAAAAAATTTCTATCAAAGCCCCATAGAAAGACTCCCATGTCCCTCCCAGTTTATTCCAATCTGCAGCACAAACACTATCATTTTGTTTATGCACTACAGAGTAAAATTGTTTGGGAAGTGCTGTTCTGCTGCAGAGAATGTGAATTCTTGGCTCAAACCAGTGCTCAAGTCCCATTTCTGTCATGTGCTGGCTGTGTGACCTTATGCAAGCTACTTAATTGACCCAAAGCTCAGTTCCCCCATCTCCAAAATGGAGAAATAGTCTCAACTTCTAGGGACGGGCTGAAACCTAGGACCCACACGGGCACACAGACTCCTCTGCATCTCTCTGTGATCTCATTTTCTTTCAACCCCACTTCTCCAGAGTTAAGAATCCAAATGCTGCCCACCTGGTGTCAAGTGATGGCTGGCATTTGGCACCAGGGCCTGTTCCCAGAGTCCTAGCGTGGGCTGGACTACAAAAGGGGCAAGTCTAGGTCACAGACTTCCTCTGAAACAGCCTGTCTGGAAAGAGTGGGGACTGGGTCTCAGCACCCTGCTGCCACTCACTGATTTAGTATTCAGAATTCAGAATTTATGGAACTGCCTTTCCCTGTCACATCATCCATCAGAGACAGACACTCCAGAGATGGAAGGGGAAAAAATTAAAAACCTGTTTATTGCTCAACTTGCTCTAGGCATGTTTTAGCTTATTGTTCAGCTCTGTTCATTTTGGTGCCTCGGTTTGAATGGCTGTCTTAGTTGCCGTGGCCGACATGTATATATATGGATGGATGAGTGTGTTCTTATGCATATCACTTTCTCTTCAAAATTGAATCAACTCCAGATATTGTCCTGAGAGTGGAGTCTTTAAGGCTAACAGTAGACTGGACTGCAAGAACCGGCTTGGGTTCAGCTCCAGATCGCCCACACTGATGTCTGCGCTGCATTTGGGCCACTTTGCAGGCAAGGGCTCTGCACTGCAGGTGTTGATTGGGTATGCTGGCTTTGTTCCTGGTGGTGTCAAGGAGAGTTTGGGGGTGGGATGAGCCTGGAATGCACAATGTTAATGCCAAGCAAAGCTGGAGGTTGGACTCACAGGGAGGGAGGGAAAGAGTGAGGTATAAGGTCTTCTTTGCTGGATACAGATATTTGATGATACCCAAGTCTATAAGAAGAAAAGAGGGTCAGCTTCCTATTTGGGGACCACTGAAATGAGCGTGGTGGCAGAACAATGTGTGTGTGAAGGATATTTCCAGGGACCTGGGAATCCTGGTTAAAAGGGCCCTGCCATCATCCCTGCTGAGTGCATCAGGAATCGAACTATCTGGATTTGATTTCCCTCTTCACCACTTCTAGCTGTTGACCTGAAGCTAGTTACCTGAGCATTCTGTGCTTCTGTTTCTCCACTTCATCCACCTATGAAGTCTGGATACTACCATCTGTGTTTTAAGCAAGGGGAATGAAGTGCTTATCGGCATGCACACGGAGCTAGGTCACCATATAGTAACTATCATGCATTTGAAGCATTTGATTTAGCTTCCTGGCAGTGACCTCTCCATTAGTAAAACTGAGAGGACAATACTTGTCCCACCTCCCTCCCGGGGAGTTATGCGAATCCTCCTTGTGAGGGGTGTGCAATTTCCATGAGGGCATGAACCACCCTCACACTAAGGGGATGGTTAGCACTGTCCCCCAGCATAGCCAGCCATTGCACCCAGTCTCTTGGTGGCCATGATATCAAAGGTTATCTTTCGTTTTTGATGTCTCAACTCCCTTGGCTAACTATAGATCTAGAGAAGTCCTGAGAGAAATGTGAGAAATGGAATATTTTACTGACAACATTTTGAAGAGAAGCCTTGGAGGAAGCCAGTCCTTCCTCACCTGATATAAAGAAGCCCATACATGGGGACAGAGTGACACAGGCAGTGGGACTGGCCTGCAGCGGTCCAAGTCCATTTGCTGGAACTGGTGTGGTTTGGGCTGAACATCAGTGGGTAGCTTAGA
Organism: Thryonomys swinderianus; assembly: GCA_004025085.1. Lineage (NCBI taxonomy): Eukaryota > Metazoa > Chordata > Mammalia > Rodentia > Thryonomyidae > Thryonomys > Thryonomys swinderianus. Next base: position 6,678 of record PVIC010014753.1, on the reverse strand, counting down.
ATGTGGGTCGGTGGAGAGATCAACGATGGGCGCACACTGCAAGGGCAGGGCTGTGGATGCTGAGAAGACATAGGAATCTCTAAGCACAAAGCTGAACTTCCTTTGGACCTCGCATGGCTCATGTGTGAGGCACACAACACACACACATATCTGGACACATGTAGCCTGAAACTAATTCAGATTCTGAGACCCAGGAGGTCATTGTGACCCACAATCTGTCCTCAAAAAGACTCTTCCACAGAAAGATATCGATAGGTGCAGCTGGTGCTGCTGCCTTATACAGAAGGGGACGAGGACGGTGGAGGGCTGGAAACCAGGCCACACAGGCAATGGGACAAAAACTGGGAAAGAGAGAATGTGCGGATCTCCTGTGGGGAGGTTGTGACAAGTCATACATTTCTCAAAAGCCAGGCTTTCCTGATCCATTTGAGACAATTATTGCTGCTAGGGCTGCTACCTGCCCTCATCTGAGGCTGTGAAACTGAAGAAGGTCAGAGGAAAATTCTATGGTGCTGAAGCCTGTGGCTTAATTTACCATTGTTTTGTGATAAGACCACATAATCTCATTCTAGGCTCACAAAGCCTAGAATGAGCTTTGGATTCAAACAGGTCCAACCCTCTGCTACTCTCTGGCTTTGTGACTTTTGATAACTTACTTAACCTCTCTGAACCTCAGTTTTCTCATTTGTAAAATAGTTTAGAATTTGGGTAGGTAGAGAGATCAATGAGGTTTGTTGTGAGAACATACACAGTGCACTTAAAGTGCCTAGCTTATTTCAGAGGCTCATAATGGTAGTAAATGCCTATCATTTAGCACACCATTGCCACACATTTTGTTCAAAATGCATTGTACAGCTGAACTCATTTAATTCTCATAGCAACCATTTGAGAAAGATGTTATTGTGATCCCTGCTTTCAGGTGAGGAAATTGAGGTGCAAAGAGGTGAACTAACTTGCTCCAGGCCTACCAGCTGCCAGCAGGACAGCCAACAATGGGGACCTGGTGTTCCGCTCTGGTACCTGCTGGACAGCAATGGGCTGCCACTGCCATTCCCTCTAGTCCAGTGCTGAAATTCCCAATCATACAAGATAGTTCACAATGGCAGCCCTTCACAGTCTTGCTAATTAACTCAAATACATTTATATATCAATTAGCACACATACACACATGCACACGCACATGACTGAGTAAGGGAGACTCCGCCATTTACTCCTTTCTGGCTAAGCAAAGCCTGAATTCTATCCAGAGAGCAAGCTAGTGAATCCTAATTGGTCTATAGCAGCAATGACAGACCTTTCTGCATCCCCAGCCTCCCCTATGCTAGGGATGGCCATATGGCCCAGTCTAATAGAAGCAGGAGTCTGACAGGGTACTTCAGGGGAAAGTTTTGCTGTCTAAAAAACAAGTAACAGTATTCTCTTGCCCTAAGCATCTTTACTGACAGATTTAGTCTCCAACATAACCTGTCAAGTAGATTGTTTTGGTTTTTTCCTCTGGTTATTCTGTATTCCTGAAACTAAAGCTTGGTTGAGTAGAGATAAAGACTTGAATATGTGTTTTCTTCAGCTAGACAGACACACACACATTTAGTCAGATGGACCAAGTACTCTACAGTGAAATAAGCACTGGGCTAGAGCGCATTCATTTCTCTTCAGGGTTGGGTGTAAGGCTGTAGTGGAGTCAACAGTAGAATAAGGAGCCTTTGCATTACTGTCAAGCTCTGTCCTAAGTGGGGAAGACAAATCCTGCCCTCATTTTCCCCCTTCAGCAATAAGAAGGGTCTAATATTTTCCTACCAAAATAAGAAGCTATGAAAAGTCTCCCTTGACCCTACAACCCTCCTCCATCCTTCACCTAATTGCTCTTCTCTGCATAATCAAAATTCATTCTTCCTCTGCCTGCCCAGGCACAGTCTGACCTGACCCGTCACACCTGTCTGTCCTTGCAGAATCAGCCCCACCTTGGTGTGACACCTTGTTGGCCCCTGGGTCCAGCCTTTCAGGCCATCCTGGAGTTGCCTGCTGGTATCAACTAATGATGCCCTTTGCCTATGATGGAATCCTCAGCGTGGATCATCCTATCCTGAAATTCTTAATTGAGAATGTTCCTAATCTCAGTCTCTGTCTCAGTCTCAGTCTCAGTCTCAGTCTCAGTCTCTGTCTCTGTCTCTGTCTCTGTCTCTACCTCTTCTCTCCCCTGTTGAACGTGACTGATTGGAGTTCAGTCACTACTCTTAATCATAATATTTTGGGTTCTTGACTGGCATCTAGTAAGTACATAGTAAATATTATCTGAATATGAAGACAAAACCTTCCCCTCTTCTTTCTTAGAAGAAACTTGAGACACAGGACATGAAAAATACCCAGAAAACAAAAAGAAAAAGCGAAGAACATAAGCCATGAACAAGTCAACTGGTTTAGGACTTCTAGAAATAGGTCCCTTTTTGGAGAATTCTGCAGTTATCCAGAAAGAGATGATGATGGCTGCATCTGTTACTTTACTCCTTGCTGAGATAAAACACCTAACACCCAAAGTGAATGGACGGAAGGTTTATTTAGTTCCCAATTTGTAGAGGTTTCAGTCCAAACTAGTCTGGCTCCAAGACAGCATGTCATGGCAGAGGAGTGTCACAGAGAAGAAACAGTTCATGGCATGAAAAAGGTACCAAAAGCAGTAACAGGCCTTAGAAGACGTTTTCTGCCCCTTTTATACTCTATCTGGAGTTTCAGGATTAGGGTGGTCCCAAACCAATCAGTGGAGTGATCTATCAGTCACACACCCTTCTCACACATTCTAGATTCATCCCCCTCAGAAAGACTGACCTAGGGTATGTGAGTCTGAATCAAGGGTGCGACACTGGGACGAAGGGTATGTGGTACTGCGTTAGCTTGCTTACTGGATTATCACTGTTCTGTGTGTGTTTAGTGGGAAGCCTTGCCCTGGGCATGGGGAGCACTACACAAAAGATTTGTAGCTCTAATAGGATAAAAGGGTAAAGGAAGCTGCTTCTGTGCTGCATCCTGCCTGCTTTGCCATGGACTGCTGCGCCTCTGAAGTTCCCCTCCGACATGTTGCCTTGCCTTGGAACTGGCTAGATTCAACTCATGAAGCCCTTTCCCTGTGACAGTATCCTCAGCATGGATCATCCTATCCTTAGAATGTCTATGGACTGGAACCTCCACCAGTAGCGAGCTGAAATAAGCCTTTCCTCCTTTAACTTTGGATGCCAGGTATTTTGTTGGCAATGAGAAGTAACCGAGACACTTTCCTTTGAGGAAACCACAGGCCACAAGGCCCCTTGCGCTTGGCAGCTGGCTCCCACTCTGTCCAGGTTCCTCTGCTCTGTCGTAGAGTCTCCCCAACCCTGTTAGACGCTCTGTGTAGACAGGGGCCACACCCTAAATTTCTTTTTCCTGCTCTTACAATATCCTGCTCAGCTCCTGTTAGATATTCAATACGTACTTGTTAATTTGATTGATTGTAATTCATAAATAAAATTGCAAGTGAAACCTCCAGTTAAGTCTCTTAAGGAGTTTTTTCAAGGCTCTGATTACTAAACACTCTACAAAGGGGAAAACATCTTTAGAAACAAAATTAGGGTACTAGTTATCTAATAATAAAAATCCAAAGTGTGAACACATCGTATTCTCCCTGAAAAAACTGAGATGTGAAGAAGAAAATTGGTATAAGCCTACAGAAATGTTTTTCTCTGACTCAGCTTCCTTATCCAGAAAGTAGGGCGAATTACCACCTAAATCACTTATTCCAAAAGATATTTTGGGGATCAAATGAGACATGAAGGAATTTTTAAAAAGTGAACTTCAGTGTAGTGTAATCATTTATGTCACCACTTTGCTCCCCCTTTTGGCCCACAGAGGCAGAGAGCTCCTTGTCAACAGGATACAGTCCCTAAAATCTCTGCCTCCTCTTTTACCTGTGTGGCCAGGAAGCACCAGCCATCAGGGAAGGGAAGTGGGGGGACAGCATACTCCCTGAGAACTAAATCTTACTGCCTAACAGCTTGCCTATTTTTAATTTAATCTCATGCCACCCTCGTTAGCATCTGGTTATTATTAGACTATAACCACAATAATAAGTCCTCCAGTTGTATCTGCTACTGCAAAGTGTTTTGCAGTCGTTTTTATTAGTTGCAACTCAGTCGTCCTGGAAACCAATATACACCCAAACAGGAAGAAAAATGGGGCAGGGGCCAGGGTAAAGTGTCTACCAGGCAGCTCCATTTGTCTCTGACCAGCAGGATGCCAATGTTCCCTGGAGAGCACTTGGAGAAGTTAGACAAAAGTAAGCCTGCAACAAAAGAAAAACCTAGAGTTCGACCTGGGTACTTCTATTCTGTGGGAACCCCCGAAGGCACCCGCAGGTGACCTGGCTACTGCTGACTGCCAGTTAGGGGCAGAGCTAGTCCTGCGGTCTGGAGTGCAGAGGAAGCCTGCTCTTTGTCTTGCATCTGGGATGACATCTGAAGAAATCGCCTTGTACATAAGCAAATGTACGACTCTCTCTCTGGGAGATCAGTCAATTACAGCAAATTGAGCTATTTCATTTCAGCTTGCAAATGGCTTTCAGTTACACAAGTAGACACATTAATCTAATAACTAATGATCATATATTTCACTAATCATACAGCCCTGCATGTGGTATAATATCTAATTATATTTAATATTAAGACATCTTCACATGTGCATTTTTGCCAACTGTCTAGCTCAGGGAGCCACGCAAGAGCAGAGTGGCAGAAAGGAGGAAACTGCGCCCAGGTGGAGGGGTGGCAGGCAGGCAGGAGGAGGTGTCCAGGGGACAAGGCTGCCCTCTAGAGGAAGCCTCTTTTCCGCAGGTGATAAATGGGGATCCGTGTCCAAAGGCGACCCAGGGTAGCTTGCTGGGAGCTTTTGTGGTAACAGCACTCTCTTGGCCCTCACTTGAGCCCACTTGCCTTCAGCCAGCATAGCCAGTGGCCAGAGGGCTCAATTGGGACAGAGGATCAGGGCGTGGCCTAATTTCAGTCTCCACTAGGGTTCTTTTAGCTGGGTGCCATGTGCTAGGTACCCCAGGCCATTGCCCTGCAAAAGCTTGAAGGCAGGACAAGGAAGCTGAAAACAGTCCCTTCCAGGGCCAGCTGAGATACTCCTTTGTTTCTTCAGGAGCAACAAACTTGCAAAGAGAAAGGGACCTTGAGGATAGGGTTACTGCAGAGCAGAGGGTGGGGCAGGGAGGAGGTGAGACTGCAGGAGGCCTGTGGGTTATGTCTGTTAGTTTGGTCCTTTGGTACTGGCCTCCAGCCATCATTCTGTTCATCCCTGGCTATATTCCTGAGATACTGGTCATCTCTACCTGGTCACCGTAATGATTCTGGGTCTTGAGGACAGCTCTAGCTAACTGTCATTATATCTCATACAAGAACTGTATGACAGGGGTTTTTCCTTATATAGTCATTCTGGTTCCTGGTTCTAACAGTAGGCCATTCTATTGAGACTCAGGGGTGTGAGGAGACCCAATCAGCTGTGAGCTTTGGGCTAAGCCTGGGCTGATGCTGACCAGCTGGCAAGTCACCCAGCTCCTAGGGCTGGGCCACTGTCATTCATGTGGAAAGAATGACCCTGCCCAGAGCTGTAAAATGGTGCAGTGAGAGCAAACACAGGACATTCACGTGTTCTTTATTAAAACAGCTGCTTCTTTGGCATCTGTAGGTAATACTCCCATACACATGTCCTGTGATAGCCATGGGGAAAGGTACAAATACTGAGATACAAGTATAACCTTCACACATATACACATACATTTAAAAATCATTTCTATCTTAGTTATAATTCCTAATTTCTACATGCTATGTAAATGGTTGTTATAATTTACTGTTTAGAGAATGATGATGAAGATGAAAAAACTTTGTCTTTTTGAGTATTCTAAATCCATGGTTGGCCAAATCCATGGCTATGGAGCCCACACATACAGACAGTCAACTGTGTACACTTAAAAGGTTGCATGTTGTTATTCCTTTAGGAGCTGCTACTGTTGTTTAGCCTGACTACATCAGGTTGCACTTGACTAGAACTGTCTCAGTTGGGAGACCAGAAAATGCTTAGCGCTCATCATTACCTTGTAGTCTGGAGACAGCCTGAAGATATGTTTTTTCTGGTTCACACAGCACCTTAAAGAAAACTTGAGCCACCACCTCAGAAGAGGAAACTTAGTATAAAGAATTACGGGTTTCTGTGCCTTCTCAGAAAACTAAGATATGTGGTAGAGGGACAACGGGGCTGTACTCCATGTATGAGTAACTGGCTCAGCCCAGGAGGGTCTGGTTGGAGGGGGAAGCTGGGTGCTCGCACTGACCCACCTTGCACATACCCTTATCCCAGGCCAGCTCTGTCCATTTATAGTAGTTATTTGCAGGCACTTGGGGTCTCTGTGGTATGGCATTTCTGAAGTCAGTGCCTTAGGGGTAAAGTCATGCTTTCTGTCCCCACAAAGAACAGCCATCCTCAGAAGGTTAAACAAAAGTACTTCATTCAAGGCCACTCTGAACAAATTAGAGAGACCTTGTCTCAAAATTAAAAAAAATAAAAATAAAAATAAAAATGGTTCAGTCACAGAATGCTAGTCTAGCAGGCATGAGGCCCTGAGTTCAATCCTCAATATGACAAGAAAGAAAAGGAAAGAAA
>PVIC010014752.1:0-36147 GCA_004025085.1 Thryonomys swinderianus | reverse complement strand
TGAGTTTTTAGGATCCTGTAGATAGAGTATATCATCAGTAAATAATGACAGTTTAACTTCTTCCTTTCCTATCTTTATTCCTTTTATATATCTTTGTCCTGTATGATTGCTATGGCTAATGTTTCCAGCACTATATTGAACAAGAGTGGTGACAATGGGCATCCTTGTCTCATTCCTGATCTTAATGTAAAAGGTTTCAGTTTGCCCATTAAGTATGATGCTGGCTGTTGGTTTCTCATAAATAGCTTGTATTAAATTGAGATAAAGTCCATTGATTCCAATTCTCTGTAGGGTTTTGATCATAAATGGGTGTTGGATTTTGTCAAATGCTTTTTCTGCATCTATTGAGATAATCATATGGTTTTTGTCCTTGAGTCTGTTAATATAGTGTATTACATTGTTTGATTTATGTATGTTGAACCAGCCTTGCATCCCTGGGATAAACCCGACTTGATCAGGGTGTATGATTTTCTTGATAACTCTCTGTATTCTGTTTGCCAGTATTTTATTGAGGATTTTTGCATCAGTGTTCATTAGAGAGATTGGCCTATAGTTTTCTCTTTTGGTGGGATCTTTCTCTGCCTTTGGAATCAAGATGATGGTTGCTTCAAGGAATGATTTGGGGAGTACTGCTTCCCTTTCGATTTCATTAAAGAGATTGAGAAGTACTGGCATTAACTCTTCTTCAAAAGTTTTGTAGAATTCAGCAGCAAAGCCATCAGGACCAGGGCTTTTCTTTGTTGGTAGGTTTTTTATTACATTTTCAATTTCACAGGTTGATATCAGGTTCTTTAACATTTTTATATCCTCTTCATTCAGCTTTGGAAGTTCATATGTGTCTAGGAATCTACCCATTTTGAAGATAAGTTTTAGCCACTTTGAAGGTCTCTATTTCTAGAACACCATTAGTTCTAAAAGTGTGTAGATAAATAAAATCCAGGAAAATTATAAGGTTTATTACTCAAGCCTAGAACTCCAATTCCTGATTCCTGGTTCTGCAGCTTTGCAAAAGCATGGTTGTTAGCCAGCAGTTGATCCACTGATATGAGGAAGTGTTTGTTACTGGAGGAGAATAGCTTCAAACTTCTAATTGACATCCTCTGGTTTCTCTCTTTCCCAAATTCTGTCCTAATAAATAATTCTGCACTATCTTGGTAGATCCTCTTTCTTTTAAGCACATCTTTAAAAACATTCCACTTTTAAGAATTCTTACTTTGTTTGTTTGTGTTTGAGACAGAGCCTCTCTTTGTAGTTCAGGCTGGCCTTGAGCTCATTATGTAGCCCAGGCAGGTCTCGAAATCAGCAGTCCTTCTGCCTCTGCCCCCTGAATGCTGGGATTACAGGCATGAGCCACCATGCCTGGCAAGAATTTTTACTTTTAATAGTAGGGCTAATTTTCTTTCTTTAGCATAGATTAGAAAATAAGTTCTGTTTTCTAAGCATGAACTCACTGCCTCATCTTCAAAGGTATAGTAAATACATTGGAAGGTAAAATTATTGATATTTTTATAATGTGCCAAAAATGCTGGAGAAAAATGGTGTAGATACTCTTGAAGAGCTCATGAAATACTGTTTTTACTTTTAATCATTGTTCACTCTTTTTCTTTCTTAAGTTAAACTGCCAACAAAGAGTTAAACTTTATAAGTAAGGAGAAGATGGCTAGAGCTTAGAAAATATTCTCTTTATCTACAGCCACTCCCTCTCCAGATGTCTGATTTTAGAATCTAAGCATGGTCTTGCCTGGTTAGTACTTGGATGGGAGAAAATATTCTTTCAACTAGCACTGATGGGAAAAAATGGTGTATCTTAAATAAAGTGCTTTTAGCATGTCACCCTCAGTCAGAACCTAAAATGCACAGTTTGGCTTAGGTGTGAAGGCTGCCAGAAAAGGCACCACAGTAGGTGATGTTTTCTGACATCCTAAGTTGTGAGCTGAAGAATATGAGGGTGGGAGGCAAAAAGAACACTGTTTTCTAAAACTAGAGCAAAGCCTGTAAAGCACTGTACTCTGGTGGAGTAAGTGAAACTGTGATTTAGAGTCGTGATGAGCTGTGCTTACATTTCAGTAACAAAATTCTTTTCATTTTTCTGTCTGGCTATAGGCCAGAATTGTAAAGTGAAAGCAGAATTGTAAACTGTCTTAGAATTTGCTAAGCAGTTCTGAATTGTTTCACATTAACACTGTAATCAGTTCCCTGTCCTTGTCTTATGATATAATTTAATTAGATCAAGGTGCAAGGTATGAGGACTATGCACATTTGCTTTTTTTCCACTAGAACTAAAACAGCAGAGAAAGAGCTTAGCTTCAGGAAAAAGAAGCAAGAACAGCCATCATTGTTGTTCTCCCTATTATACAGCCGTTGTAAGATGCTTTAAAAAGTCTAGTTAAATTCAAAGAAGAGACAGAAGTGATAGAAGCGGCCAAGCTCTGACTTCCAGCAAATGCGACATGTTTTATACAAAAGAAAAGTAGGCAGTGCTGTGGTTTGGGGGCAGCCAGCTAGGCAGTGGGGCTGTCAAAAATTGTGTACCCAGAACTTTGGCTTCTGTCGAAACAGAAGACTATTTTTTGGGGGTAGGAGTAAATAATGACAGGAAAGAAAAATTGTGATGGTAAAACAAAGGGAAACAAACTCATGTGTGTGGGGAGGTTGTAGGGTGGGTAGGGGGATGGGAAAAAATGAGAATTAAGTTGTGTCACATACTGGTACAAATTATTAATGTTGGGTGTGACATGATGTATATAAAAATATACCTATATCACAATAAAAATGAAAATTCCCCCTAGAAAAATAATGAGTCTTGTAAAGCATTTTATCAGATTTTGGGGGCTTGCAGGAAATAAAGAAAACTCTAACAAAACTGCCATCTTCAAACCAAGGCAGAAATGTAACTGCTGAAAATGGAACCAGGGAGAAATTCAAAATAACTTTGGTGTTAAGACAAGTGTCTATATTTATGGTATAAATAGAAAGCTACATCTTGGGTCAAGGGAAAGACAGGAGAAGTGAATCAAAACCTTCAGAACGAACCCATGAAAGGTGAAGTTGTTCTGTAATACTTTCTTACTTCGAATATATGTAAACTTAGTTTTCCCAAAGTAAGCATCATCAATTGAGGTCACTAAGTTTTCTTGAATATAGATAAACCAAAGCACTCAGAATCAAAGCTCACTAAACACATAAGAAAACTTACCACTGTAAGTCCCAGCAAAATCTCAAGCATTGTGTTTTGGGAAATATGTATAAAACAACCACATAAAATCTTTTAACATGAATAAATTACAACTGGCTGGGCAGAATTAGCTCTCATGTGATGCACTTTTTATGTCCTCCCATCCTCACCCCTAGTCCAACTGCTGATGCGAGGTCCTGCTTCCCAGGAGATGGGGTGCACCCTTCAGTATGTCACCTCAGTTTCCCATTCTTGCTTCCTGCCTTGGGACATCTCTTATCCACTGCAGAGAGTCCCCTTGGTACTCATATTTGCATGCCTAGAGGACTTCATGATCATGGTGCACCTCTATCAATGGATTTAAATACAGTCCAATTCACCTTTTTTGGGGGGAGATGATAATAGGGATTGAACACAGAACCTCCAGGTTGACCTACATCCCTAGCCCATTATATTTTTTACTTTGAGATAAGGTTTCACTAAGTTGTTTAGGCTGGACTCCAGTCTGTGTTCCTCCTGTTTCTTCCTCCTTCTCTCTCCTCTCTTCCTCTCTCTCTCTCTCTCTCTCTCTCTCTCTCTCTCTCTCCCCCCCCCCTCTCTCCAGCAGTACTGGGGTTCAAACTTAGGACCTTACCCTTACCAGGCAGGTATGTTACCATTGAGCTACATCCCAGGCCTATCCTCTTGTACTCTCTTCACACATTTAAATCTTTAACTCATTGAAATGATTCTTTGGTGAGGGTATAGCTGTAGCACAAAAAGGGATTCAATTTCATATCTTAAAATATATATGGCTGACCACTCGTCCTAGCCTCTACCAGAGGACTCAATTTGGGCTTTTCCTCTATTCAGTGGATAATTAATCTGACTCCAGCAATGTCTTCTTTACTTAGCTTTAGAACAGATCTCGCTATCCAAAAATAAGACTCATCTCTTTTCCCTCTTTATTCTTTTTTTTTTTTTTTTGAGACAGGGTCTCGCTTTGTAGTTCAGGCTGGCTCTGAGCTCACTGTGTAGCCTAGGCAAGCTTCAAACTCAGCAATCCTCCTGTCTCTGCCTCCCGAGTGCTGGGATTACAGGCGTGAGCCACCACGTCCAGCACTTCCCTCTTTATTCTTTGTTGTCTTCAATCTTTGCCCTTTTGTTTAAATTTTGGAATAAATTTTTCAAAGCACTGAAAACACTATTGCTTAAGTTGTTAACAATGAACTCAAAATTTTTGTTGTAAATACTGATATCATTATTTTAATCTTCCTCCCTTGAGTATATGTTTCTAAGTGCATGCATCTTTTAAAATGTTTCTGAAATTTTTCCATCCATGTCTTGTCTTTCATAGTATTTGTATTCTAACATGCTTTCATTCTTTCAACTGTAAGTGGTATCTTTTCAGAAGTTTTTATTTCTAAATTCTTATTAGTACAGATTATACTTAAAAGTATTTTCCAGTGAACAATAATGTAGTTCCTTTGTGAATCATAGCTTTATATCTCAACATTTTATTATGGTCTCTTTTTAGATTATAATATTTGTTTTCTATATCAATAAACACATCATTTGCAAATAGTAACAAAAGAAATGTGTGCTTTGAATATTTAGACTACCATTCTTGGCTTCCTGACTTGTTTGGGCCATAGGACACTATTGAACATAGCAGGGTGAGATGCTTACAATTCTGATGTGCACTTGAGCTGGCCTCTTGAACTCCTGTCCTTGGTTATGAAAAGACCATGCCTTGAATAACCACTGGTCCAAGGAATATGAAAGGCATGAATTGCAGATTTGCCCACAGCCTTAGCGAGCTCAGGCACACCCAGGCAATATCAGCCAAACCTCAGCAGAATGAGAAATAAATGTTTATTGTGGAATGCCGTTGAGACTATGAAGTTGTTTGCAGCAATGATAGATTGGACCTTTAGTCATGGGGGAGTCTCTTGTGCAATAAGTGTTCCTGATTAACCTTGTAATCTACCTCCTTTTGTAATCTGTCTGTTCTATATTCTTAAGAAATGCTGCTACATATATGGGTTCTGTCTCTATTTTTTGCGAGCTTTAGGAATTATTTGATGTGTAAGCTATTTCAAAGAACTAATTCCCCCTTGGGGCACGCAGCCATCCTACCTCTTCCTCCTCCTGTAGCCAATAAGTAATGAAGGGGTGAATCTTTTCTCTTTTTAAATTGATTTTATTGGTACATTTTATATACACATCATGATCACACTCAACATTGAGAATTTGTACCAGTATATGACCTGACTTAATTCTCACTTTTTCCCATTCCTCTCCCCACCCTACATACATAGGGTATATATGCATACCCCCCACGCTTGTACACCTAAGCTTTGATTCCTTTTTTTTAGCATCAATTTTTTTTCTTTCAAAGGGGTGAATCTTGAGAAATATGAGCATTGTCCTCCTGCAAATGGGAAAGAACTCCTGGCAGTCACTGGGTTGTGTTGACTCTGGGGATGTGAGATTCTCAGATTTTCCATCCAAATATCCCCATCCCAGTACTGAGTCCTGCTCTTTTCTAATTACAACCTTGACTTTGATAAAGGAGAAAAGTCAAGTCTGTGAATTAGTCTCTCTCTTGTAGTCTTGCCACCCTTATCTTTCAGATATAAAGACAAGAAGTATCTGGCATAAATTGCTGACATGAGTTAGGTCTTACAGACAGTAGCTTTCTTATATTACTTCACTCAGTCCTCCTAATGCTTTTCAGGCTGATAACTACTGTCCTCATCTTTAAAGTGTGGGAAACAGAGTTTGCAGAGGTGAAGTAACTTGTTCAAAGGCCCCCACAAATAGTGACAGGGGCACGATTTGCACACTTTTGTTTATTCAACTTTGAAGGCCACTCAATGATGTATAGTATGACTGTGGAGATGCAAGTAAACAGAGTACAAAAATAGCTTCTTGCTTCATGAATATTAAAATCCAAAAAATTTAAATTGAAAGGAAAAAGGAAACCATTTTGGTGTTTTGGGAAACTACCATTATTATAAACCAAACTAGCTATTATGAGAGATATTATAAATATAGCCTGGGATATTCATTCAAACAATACAAAAGAAGTTAAGATTAGGAAACATATATTGAGTTCCAGGCACTTCTCTGTATTTGCGTATTTCTTGCCAGTGTTTAGTTGCTGTGGCATTGTCCAGAGCCAGTAAGGGAGCACCTTCTGACTCCATGCCTCTGTCCACTGTGCTGGCTTCATGTTGGTCACAGTGTGGTTTCTGATCAGCACCTCCTGTAAGGCTGCTAAGGATGAAGTTTCAGGCTCAATCTAGACCTGCTGTTCAAAATCTGCATTTTAAAAAGGTTTCCAGGTGAGTCTTGTGCATGTTAAATACTGAGCAGCATCACACAGTTTCATACATTGTTCTCTGTGTGTATGGATTTGGAGAACCTTATAACTTTACAATGGACCCTGAGGTAGTAAGTCTTTATAGACATTGGATAAAAAGCAATAGCTTAGATTTCCCAGTTGTCTTAAAATAGGGCTCAATGGCATGGAAATTCTGGCCAGTTCTGTGCCTAGTTCTTTCCCTCACTCATACCAATAAGCTTCAAGTTATTTGAATGAGTTATAGTCAGAGATATTTATCATGAAGCTCCCAATAATTAGCAAAGCTCTAGAAGAATTTAAAATGTATTTAATATCCTTAAGGATCTCTTCATATAAAGGACAAATACAAACTCAGATGAAATCTTAAAAAAAATAGCATGGTTAAAATAACAGGAAATAACACCAACAAGATCTAGAACAGAAGCACACACATGACAGAGATGTGTCTTTCGTGAGTGTTGTTGTGTCATTGACCACATCCATGTGAGTTTATATCATGAGACTTCATGCAAAGGGTCTTTTATGGTGCTTTTAGGGAGGAACTATGCCTCACTGGCAGCAGCAAATATTAAGGCATTTCATTCAGCAGAAGTGGCAAAAAAGCGACTTCTTAGGGAAAGGGTCAGAAAACCTTGATTCATATATAGAAATGAAGGTATTTGTGTGGAGAATAAAAGATGAGATGGATTTAGCTAAGGGGCCATGTTTGGCTATGTATACTAAGCACTGTAAAAGGAAGTAAGGAATTGCAGAGGAAGAAAGAAAAGGAAGAGAAGAAGTGTGCTATGAGTGCTTGTGTGTGTGTGTGTGTGTGTGTGAGAGAGAGAGAGAGAGAGAGAGAGAGAGAGAGAGAGAGAGAGAGAGAGAGACAGAGACAGAGACAGAGACAGAGACAGAGACAAACTGAAACTGACTTTAAGCAGTTTCTCCCCTTGATTGTGTGCTTGATATTTGTGGGACAGCAGACTATTAAGCTGGAAATTCTAGTAAGTGTTAATGTTGCAACCTTGGGTTCAAAGCAATCTAGAGGCAAAATTCCTTCACCCCTGAAGAACTGCAGTTATTTTTCTTAAAGCCTCCAAGAGATTGACACAGCTCACTCACATTATGGTGAGTAATGTCTTATGCAAAGTCTACTGGTTTAAATGTTAATCAAGTCTTCAAAATATCTTCCTAACAACATCTAGACTGGTGTTCCATGCAACAACATGGCACCATAGCTTAACCAAGTTGACACATAAAATTAGCCATAACAACATACCAGGAGGTACTGACACTAAGTTTTCCTTTCAGGCCCAGTGGAATAGGGTGATTATGATCTATGTCACTGTGGAAATCTGTAGTACAGGATGTGGACAGTGATGTTGGTTTAATTGTTATTAGAGTTAGTAAATGTTTTTAGCTGACTTTGACTATGAGCTTGATTGGATAGATCTTCAGTGCCAAGGTCACAGAAGAGGATGTCATCCCCTTCTGATTCATTAAAATGAGTTCTGTTGAGTTGTGAGCACTATGATTTGAAGAAGCAGAACTCATTCAGAATAAAACATCCAGAATGAATTCTTCTTAAAGTCAGAATATTTGGGAGACCCAGTGTTTGTTTGCTAAGATAGCACAAGAGGGAATTAAACTTACTCTGTCTTTCCAGAGTATGGATTAGGACCAAGGGATAGAGAGACAGAAGGGAAGCAGAATTTAGCAAGTTAAACTTCGTAGAGCCGAGCCAACTATCTATAAAAGCCTTTCTGGAAGCAGTGAGTGGTTCTGGCATCCACGCTTTCAGAGGGAGCATGGAGAACCCCTCAGAGTGTTACGGGCCTGAAAACAGGACCATTTATCACTCTGGCTGTAGGATGCCATAATTCTAAGGCAATATGTTATCTTACATAAAGAGGCCGAATTGTGTCAAATACAACCAGAGAACTTCAAGAACATATCTCTGTTCCTCTACTCCCTCTGCCTGTAAGTCTCAATTTTAAGAAAATGAGTGGAGTGGTGAGTTTATCACCAATTTTTATTTCCTTTCTGTTCTTTTCTATTTTCTAAATTGTGTACAGTGAATGTGTATTAATGTTATTTTTAACAAAGCAAAGCAAATGGACCCAAGTCTACAGTCTACTTTATGTTGACCACAAATGACCCTGTGTATAGAAGCCTTTCCGGCCCTCAGAATAGTGAAGGGGTCTGTGAGACAGCAGCTGGGAAGGAAGAGGAGCCAGGATTTTGCGTAACCTCTTATTTTTTTAAAAAAGTCTCGTCGTGGTTTTGACCAGTATTTTTTAGCATGTGGCTATTCCAGGCCCCCTACTTTCTGACAGATCCCTAACACCAAAATTAAAGACAGTTTTGTTTTCCTTTCTCAAGTTGAGAATGTCCCAAACTCCATGTCCCACAGCAGTGGTGGTGAACCTGTGGCACGCGTGCTGTAACAGTCTGTTTTTATCACTGGAAGCTCTGAAACAGTCGTCATCACTGTCCTGGGGAGTCGGGAGGGTAAGACCTAGGGGCCGGTAGGGACTCTGCTTAATGCTCCGATAGGAAGTGTAAGGGGGCTGGGCCCTTCGTTTCCGTGGGGACCATTTGGTATGTGGGGCTGAGCTTCAGCAAAAAGCCTGTGGGAGAACTCAGGTCTTGTACTTGGGTATCTTGATGCCAGACTGCAGATCACCAAAGAGATGTGGGCACACCCTGGGAGGAAGTGGGCAACCCACACCCTTAGACAGAGGCCTCTGTCTCTTTCTACTGCAGTTGTCCTCTGTGTGCTCATTCCTTTAGAATGGGCAGCAAAATGCCAGGTGTGGGGGCTCATGCCAGTAATCCCAGCGCTTAAGAGGTGGAGGCAGGAGGATTACTGTGAGTTGGAGGCTTGCCTGGGCTACATAGTGAGCTCAGGACCAACCTGAACTATAAAGTGAGACCCTGTCTCAGAGAGAGAGAGAGAGACTTCCTAGGGATACTGACCTCATCAGTGTAAAACTTGAGCACTAATATCTGTTAAAAGTGATTGTGTGCTAAGTGAAAATCCCAAGGAAGAGATCCGTGACAGCAGGTTGCATGAAATGTGAAAGATCTGTTCGACATTAATGCCTTGC
Organism: Thryonomys swinderianus; assembly: GCA_004025085.1. Taxonomy (NCBI): domain Eukaryota; kingdom Metazoa; phylum Chordata; class Mammalia; order Rodentia; family Thryonomyidae; genus Thryonomys; species Thryonomys swinderianus. Next base: position 26,531 of record PVIC010014752.1, on the reverse strand, counting down.
AACTCTTCAACACAGTAAGATTGCATTTCTGTAAGTTTCCCAACAGATTAACTAAAAAACTGACTGTGAGTGTGCCAAGTCCCTGGCTCAGCATCAGATGAGACATGAATATGAATTTCTGAAAAACTAGTTCATGCCTTTTCATATTATGGTGATAACAAGGCATTAAAGAATTAAAAGATTCATATCACAGTGATATATGTGCACTCACATTCATAGAAGCTCAGTTTGTGGTAGCTAATTCTTGGAAAAAACCCAAATGCCCATCAACTGGAGACTAGATCAAGAAAACATAGGTTTTTAAAACAATAAAATGGAGTATTACTTTGCCACGAAGAACGAAAAGTTTGAGTCCTTTATACCCAAATGGATGTACCTTGAAGACATACTCATAAGTGAAATAAATAGGACATAGATGTGTAAATACTGTATCTTTTCTCTAGTATGAAGAACTGAAGGTGTAAATGAGTTCTGAAATGTATGATAGATATTGTGAAATAGGAAGAAAATCTTTAAAAGGAAAATGGGGGTAGGGGTAAGTAAAGAAGGGAAATAAAAATTTTGATGATTAAAAAAGAAACAAAGCTTATGTATATAGGGGATGGGGGAGTAGGGGCGAGGAATGGGAGAAGATGAGAATTAAGTCGTACTATGTACTGATACAAATTCTTCACGTCAACTGTGATCTTAATGTGTATATAAAATGTACCAGTAAAATCAATTAAAAAAGAATAAATTGGACTTGAAATTTTTAAAACATTACCAAGGTTAGAGACAGAGCAATCACAGTACTTTCTTTGATGGTGGCTGTCTTATGTGCTTTTCTTGTCAGAACGAAACCTCTGTCCAATTCGAAGATGCCTCTGAGTTGACCAGAAACACAGCAGGGAGACGAGCCCAGTGTGATGACCCTTCTGTCCTGGTGCTGCATATTCCGAGGTGAGAACCTGGGAAGTTGGCTGCCTTTGGTGGGACACTGTTGCCATTATTGCCCAGTGTGCTGGTAAGGACTCTGATGAATAGTGATCTGCCCATATGGGCAAAGGGTGGTGAGGGCTAAATTTGCTAGTTTACATACTGTTACATAAGTGCTCATCATAACCACAATCCAATGATCAGTGCCCCTGTAATTTTCCCTCATAATTTACTGTCTTGTTCATTATGTTGAATGCTCAAATCCCAATCTGGAGTGAAAGAAACCAAGAGGAGAAAGCAGACAAGGAGGAAGAGGATGAAGATTAGCCTTCAGTGTGAGAGTTGGCCTTTAGATCACTTAGAATGATTGTAAAATGCACCCTTGGTAGGAAATGAAGGAACTAGGTTCAGCAACTTGTAGCAAAAGAGCATCATTACTGACCTGCAGCAAATATATTCTTTATGTCTGCACAGAGATTCCCATGAAGATCTAATAAATGCAGACATAGAAAAGATGAGACTGTATAACACCTTCTGATCTTCTCCCTGGTTTATTTCTGTCCCAGACCCTGTATCTTGCATGTTGATTAAGATATCCTCATACTATATGGCTGAATGAGTATTTCAGTTGACTAATATAAAATAGAAGCCATTCTGTGTCTATTCAAAATATCAGCAATGGTTTTCACATAACTTTTTGATTTATTTGATAAACCAAAGAGCACAGGAGGATTATGTTTGAAATACTGACTGTTAGACATAATTTAGAAATGCCATTCTATGCTTTTTCTTCATAAAAGGAGTTACTTTTGAAAAGCTAAAACAAATATAAACAGCTAATTTGGTCTGCTTATTTCTTACCCTGATCATTAATCATTCATTCGAAACTCCATATATGTAACTTTGGCATTTTATTAGAACACATAGCACTGAATTTTTTTAATTTAATTTAATTTATTGATACATTATATACACACACATCATAATTATATTCCACATTGAGAATTTGTACCAGTATATGACATAACTTCTCATTTTTCCCTTTCCCTTATTCACCCTACAGCCCCCTGCCCTTATATACACAAGCTTTGTTTCCTTTTTTTACCATCAATTTTTTCTTTCCCCTCATTATTTATCCCAAAACCCTGTTTCCCTTTGAATATTTCACAATATCGGTCATGCAACTAGAACACATTTATTTTTAAAAGTGAGCCTCTTCTTTTCTCTTTCAAATTCTTATTTGATTTTTAAAACCTCACTGAAATACTTGATATTACCAAGTAAAATAATGAAGTCAGAGGAAGCTCCCTGCTTTTCTATCCCTCTTCTTCCACCTACTCCCAGCTCAGCTCTTTAACAATAAAAAACAGACAAACACACACAGACAGATAAATGATGGATAGATAGATAGGTTGATATATAGGTAGAACTTCCTTTTTGTTCTCACACACATATGCATGGTATTGTTTATATACAGACACCAACTCCCCAGGAGGAAGAAACATGTACTAATAAAAGATAAAAATTGAAAGAAAAAGTAAATGGAATTTGAGAGCCAGCATGCTAAATGCTTTGTTTCCAGCCTATAGCTCTATGGGGGAGACAGGGAAACCCTTTAGAGGTGGGGCCTTGTGGGAGGAAGTAAGGTCACTGAGACTGTGTCCCCTCCCCCCCTGCCAGCATCCTGGCTGCTGAGAGGAACAGACCTGCCCCTGCTCCTGCCCCATGTAGTGCACTGCTACAGGCCCAAAGTGCAAAGGCCAAGAGACTATGGACTGAAGCCTCTGAAATTGTGAGCCAAGCAAACATGTATTTTGCATTGTTTATCTTAGGTTATTTTGTCACCATGACAACACATTGACTAATACACATAAAATGTTTCACTCAAAAAGAATCCTCTGCATACTATATCGAACTCACCTGTTTCACTTGACATTGGACAGCACAATAGTTTCTGACCTAGTAATTTGGGTGAAACACTTACCACTCTGAAAAGCTTGAGCATAACTAATCGTTTTCTATACTTTCAGAAGCAAATATGCTTCCTATGAATGATGACTCTGCTAGTTGGTGTAAGGAACAAAGTAGGAAGCTCCTGCCTTAAGGTATTTGATAAGCCAAAGAGAGAGAGAACAAACTAAAATGACCAAGACAATTAGATATTCATTAAGTAGCAGTCTAGAATGTGACAAGAGAAAGTGGACAGCTGGAATTTAAAGAAGAGCTGTCAGGAAGTCTGGGCTAGACAGACAAATAGGAAAAAATTAGGGTTGCATTTTTCAGTGAAAGTCACCCAAAAAGATCTGAAATGTGGCTGATGAATGTGTGAACTGTGGCCGTTGAACAGTTACAGTTACAGCCATTTCTGGCACCACTGTTCCCTTGCTTTTTCCCTGGAAGATACAGAGTAATCCTCGTCCTCTCAACCTGGGAATCTACCATAGGCTCTAGAAAGGTATTGCTCTTCTCAGTTAAAGGGGCAGAGGTAATCCAACATGTAAAATAATAAAATAAAATAAATAAAAACCTAAGTAAATATAGCTAGATTTAAATGATTAACATTTTAAAATTTTGTACACATTTGTAGTATTCACACTTCTAAAATTACTAAGGAATAAAACTGCACCATGGCTTTTGGAAAAATGTACAGTATGCTTCTGGTATTAAGAAGCTAAAGCATGTGTGTGTTTGCATGTGTGTGTATTTCTTTAAAAATACAAGTATAAATACATAAATCATCATATATACACAGATTTATATATAAAATACCTTGTATACTTACTTGGTTTGTCCCAGATGACAGTGGGGGAGGACAGAGGTAAAGAAAATGGGTAAATTGTGCCAGACGTGGTGGCTCACGCCTGTAATCCCAGCACTCGGGAGGCAGAGACAGGAGGATTGCTGAGTTCGAGGGTTGCCTGGGCTACATAGTGAGCTCAAGGCCAGCCTGAACTACAAAATGAGACCCTGTCTCAAAAAAAAAAAAAAAGAAAAAAGAAAATGGGTAAATTTTTCACTATACTCTCTACACCACTTCAGTGTTTGATTTTTTATTTAACTTTGCATGGAGTTTTAAAAAAACAATAATATAGAAACACATAAATGCTATGTGAATAAGAGTGTTGTGGGTACATCTGTCATGTTTCTGTTGCTAGAACAAAAGCACCTAATATACATAACCTAATGGAGAAGAAATTATTTTGGTTCATAGTTTCAAAGGTTTTAGTCCATGTTGTCTGGCTCCGAGGCACAAACATCACAGTGGGAGGACACGGTGGAGGAAAGCTGCTCAACTCATGGTGGACAGGGAGCAGAGTACAGAGCACAGAATCCATGAGGAAGGCACCAGTGACCAGGCAGAGTTCCCAGGGTCACACCCTCAAGACCTCCCCTTATACACCCAGAAGTGTGCTTTAGTAATCTTGGAAATTTTCAGGCAAATCAGATTGACAATCAATGTCAACCATTACAGTAGGGAACTTTCTAGTGAGGGGAAACAGGCCATTTAATTTAGGCTCATCCATTACCAATACATCAAAACTTCAACATATCTGCTTATGTCATGGGAAAGGGGATAAGATCCGCCCACTACTGTGTCACCTAAGTGACTCTGCTTCTGAGGTAAGATCTTCTGTCTTAGCAGGGTGAAAAAAGTGATCAGAGAATCCCACTCCCAGAAATAAAAATAAAAGACAAAAGTCCAGTTGCCATTTGAGAAAAGTGTGGGGATTTGAGGGTATCTGCATCTTTTTTTTTTTTGTACCAGGGATTGAACTTGGGCCCTTGTGCTTCCAAGGTAGGCAAGGTACCACTTGAGCAAATCCCCGACCCTTATATGCAACTTTTTATCTTTGCTACTATTCTTGTTTTCTGTTTTCATTCCTAGTTATTTTCACAAAGCAAAAAGCAGCAGAAAAGATCACATTGCTGGTGACAGTGTGAAATAGGGATGCACAGGTAACCTTGGCTGTTCTATTGTAAGCCTTGGATGAGGTGATATAGAAGGAAATACTTAGCAGAAACTTGTGGAGTTGGAGAAAAGAAACAAAGTTGAGGCCTGTGGCCTGCCAAAAAAAAAAAAAAAGACGAGCCTAGGTCACAAGGGTGGTCCCGAGTTTAAAGATTTCTGGACTGCCTGCCATCTGTGTTATTAAGGTGACACATCCTTCCATTTTAACATTGCCAGGTTTCTGGTCTCTTCCTCTTTTGTGGGTGAGAATTACCACTCCTTCACTGGCTTTCTGCAGCCATCACTCTCATTTCAGTGCTCCTGCTCCTGTCAAATTCTTTCTCCTTGTGCAGCATTATTGACTCAGTGAGAGTCCCCAGGGCCTCTGACCACATTTGGGAGAAGTTCTGGCTCCAGTGGTGCATGAGTGGAAAATAAAATCCAATATATCAAATAGTTGTCCTCATGTATCATATCCAAAAGGTGACAGTTACAAGAAAAAAATTACAAAAATCCTAGTTACCCCAATATCTTGCTTTAATTATTACATCATCTTTCAGGAAAGGTAGCTACAGTTTTGTGATATGTGGGATATATTTTAAGTGATTTCTTTGCCTTCAGGTTCTGAGCTATGGTATACCATAGTGGAAAATGAAATTGTAAATGTACCTAAAAAGATATAGAACACCTCTTTTCATATTTTGAGTGAAAAATTTCAGCACAATTATCTTTCTTTTGAGGCAAGAGAAAAAGCATTTGTACAAAAATTATTAAATTGTTCACTACAACCATCACAACCCATTTTATAAATAACAATTTAGTGTTCAGAGAGTTTCAGTAGCTCAATTTTTTTTCTGTAGCATTTGACTTTGACTAGGGTATGAATGGAATTATGTTTGAAATTGATCTTTTTTACCCTCAAATGAGCACAAATAAAGGTCATGTGATCATATAACCAACACATGGTCCAGGAAGAATTCATGAGTAACCAACCCTGCCAGGTTCTTATATGGAACCTGTAGTCCTCAAAATTGTGAGAAAAACAAACTTTTGCTCTTTAAGCCACCTCTTTCATCATGGTAGCCCTACCATAAGTATATAAGCCAAGTATTCTGGGAAAAAACCTAATTCTATGTAGAATTTAGCTTTTGAGGCACCCTGAAATCTCGCGTACCTAAAGATTCTTTAACAAGATGAAATGCTTCCAGGGTTCAACCTGTATTTCATTGTTTGCCTTCTTAAAATTCTAGAATATTTTAATATGGAAACTTCTAGATAATCTCATAAGAACTAGTATGCTCGCTACATAAAGTATCACACCTCTTAGCTTCGGATTCAGAAAGACAGATGATTGGAGAACTGAAAGAGAGGCTGCGGAGGAGCAGAGCTGAACAGAGCGCGGACATGCTCGGTAGTGTTCTGGCTGCTGCTCCAGGGAGCGTGTGGAGCGCACCGTGATCCCCCGTCTCGGAGAGCTCAGGGGAAGGAGAGCAGCGGCCGGAGTTCGCAGGGTAGATGCAGCCATTACAGACTCTTCATAGTTCCGCTTTGTTTTTCACATCTTTAACAATCCTCTCCAGTTAAACAGTAACAGGTTTAACTGTGTGTGTTTGCTCGTCTTCCCCTCTCGATTTCTTAAGTGTCAGAGGAAGTGTCTTTATACTCCAACCTTTATCACCTAAAACTATTTCTTAAATATATTTCCCTGAGAGAACCTGGTACAGCCCTCGTACGTGCTGTAACCCTCCCCATCGGTGCCTCGCTGAGTCTGTTTTCTAATTGATCTGTAATAAATTACAATATTGAAAATAAAATGCTGGCTTGTGACTTGCACATATGCCAAAAATATGAAAATGCAGGGAGAAATATCTTGTGGGATAAAGAAACTTGACCACCTTTGTGTGCAAGTGTTCTTTCACAGCTAGATAGTCTGCTGTGGGGACAGTTGTTTGATTCTGAAACCCTGCGCAGGTTTTAAACCTTAGCACCATTTTCAGGTTAGATTTATACCCATGAATTGCGGATCTGAAAATGTACCAATATCTCTAGACTAATGTTCAAGGCAGCAAAAATCTGGAACCCTTCTCTTCTCCCAAAGAAGAGGAGGACCGCTCCTGCGCTAGCTGTGACCAATCAAGTTTTGCTTGATGCCAAAATATTAAACACAGTAAGGCCAGACCCTGTCAGCAACAAGTTGATTGCTTTAAATAAGGGAGATTTCCTGAATGTTTAAATTGAAACTTCGACTTTGATTAAAGCAGAGAGAAGTACCAGGATAGCTTCCTAACTATTTAGTTCCTAAAATTCCTGTGAGGTCTGGAGATGACAAATTCAATTCTGATGTGCTGTGTTTTACACTCTGCAGGCTGTAGTAAAAGGGAAAACTAATCAAGCTTGGGTTTCCCTTGGGCTGAGCTTTAAGATGTTTTCCTATTTAAAGCCATGGAAATATGTTAAAACCCATACAGGCAGGGTGAAATTTATACAAGGCAAAATCTATGTGACTATGTTTTTGCACAGTGTGCATATTTTGATTTTTTATTATTTTTGGTTTGCTCAATGGCTCATTCTGTTTAATATTATATTCCTACCTCATTTTTTGTTATAAAGATGGGAAAGAATGGCTTGACATACACATATGTACATATATATGAAATACAGCATACTTGCAAGATGGTTTTGTTGTTATGTAGAACACATTAGCCTGAATTTTAAATTTTTTCCTAAGAGAACCAGAACTAATGAAATGATAGGCATATAGATGCATGGGTATATATCTAGGCATGCCATGATATAAGTAGTAATGTTTTGGGGACCAATGCCATTAATATACTATTGAAATTATAAATTCCTGTAGCAAATGAGAAGAAATAGGAAGGCAAATTGATGAATTCTTATATCAGTTATAGAACCTAAACACCCACATATAAACAAGAGATTAAATTCTACACAAATGTTTGTTTATAAACAAATGGCAATTAAAAGTAATGCCTTCCATTAGAATGGGAGCAAGGGACTTCATTCACTTCCGCTTTTTAAGTTAGGTCCATATTGAGCTGGTCCATCCTGCCAGTTTCTCATTAAGTCTTCTATCTATGAAATTATAGTCAAGTTCAAAATCTTAGAAAGAAGTTAAAGCTATATTGATGTGCATATGTAAACTTTACCTGTCTCTTTGTAGTTTTCAAACAGTGGCTGTTTTCAGAATATTAGAAACAGAATCTGACTATCTCCCCTGGATATTTTATGCCATAGAAAAATGGAAATTTTTCAATAAATATACATAGGAAAGTTACAGATTTAACCTTTTTTTCTTCATGTGAACACACAAGTAAGCACAATGAAAAGAATAATAGCATCTTTTTTAGTCTTATAATATGTCCCAATGTTATGTTCTGATAATAGTATAGCAATGTACTTAACCTTTAAAAATATATTCATTTTCTTAGGTCATATTGGCTAAATGCTTTGCTCTTGTCTATGAACTATACGGTCATGACTTTCCTTATATCTACACATAACGATAGGGTGAGCACATTTAATTAACTTGATCTTGCCCAAGGACTTGTATCCTAAATATCCAATCTTGGTCTTTCTGTTTGTGTGTGATAGCTTTGGAAGAAATAATACCGAATCAAAACCAAACTCACAGGAGCTTAATGAAAGTGGCACACTCAAACACTTACAGCTTTAGTATAGAAACTATTGATTTATTTCTTTTTTAAAAATAAATTTTAGGGTCGGAGGGTTAGCTCAGTGGTTCCAGCACCTGCCTCGCAAGTGCAAGGTCCTGAGTTCGATCCCCTGTAACCACATACAATGCTGGGCATGGAGACTCACGCCCACCAGCCATCAATACCACATATCACAGGGCCGGGTGTGGTGGCTCACGCCTGTAATCCTAGCACTCGGGAGGCAGAGACAGGAGGATTACTGAGTTCGAGGCTTGCCTGGACTACATAGTGAGCTCAGAGCCAGCCTGAACTACAAAAGCGAGACCCTGTCTCAAAAAATAAATAAATAAATAAATTTTATTCTGTTCCATTCCCTCTTCTACCCCCTCCCCTTCATATATATGAAAGCTTCATTTCCACTTTTTCCTATTTTCACTTTTCTTTTTGTCCCTTCCTTTTCTCCCTCTTTCCTCCTCTGTTCCCTTTCCCAATCACTTTCTTCTCATTTTCCAACATCCAATATATATTTCAGTTCTTATTTCCTCTTTCAATTTCTCATACCAGAGAAACAATGCAGTATTTAAACATGTGTGTCTGATTTATTTTACTTAAGAGCATGGTCTCAAGGTCCATTCATTTAGCTATGAAATGTCTCAAGCTTATCCTTCTTTATGGCAGAGTAGTACTCCACTGTATAATAAAGCCACATCTCTATCCACTTGTGTGCTGAGGGGCATTTGGGCTGTTTCCAAGGTTTAGCTATTACAAACTTTGCTTCTATAAATATGGGAGTGTGTATATATATATATATATATATATATATATATATATATATATATATATATATATCATCGTGGTATGATGCTTTTAGTTCTCTCAGGAAGATAGCATGAAGAGGTATAGCCATAGCAAACAGAACCTCAAGTTTTAGTTTTTTGAGTGAAATCTTGGGATGGATTAGTTTTTCTAGATTAAGTTCTTCAAAAATTTGACTGTTATAGTATGTGGATGACCTTTTAAAATTTTACCATATTTTCACTACTAATTGACAGAAGAAACTTAAATTTACTTATTTTTATTCTCAAATTTTCAAGTGAGAAATTTGAGGCCTTCAAATTGAAATCCAATTTTGTTTCTACACTCACTCATTTTTTTGCACGTCTCTCACTACTACCTCACTGCCCCCTTTCAACAATTGCTTCACATTTGTCACCAAAATCATGAAATATACCCTAAGATAATACCAGAGAACAACAAAATCATGATGGAAAATTCAAAACTTTGGAAGAGGTTTTATTTTTCATAAAAAGCCTTTGTCAACAGCTTATGTGAAGCTTGGGTGAATGTTTACTATTGGATTGCCTGAGCAATCATTTCACATTTTTCTTTACAAATGTGAAAGTTTTTAAACAAACAAAAATAAAAGTTCAATAATAGAAAAATATCATTTTGACAAACCTTTCCACTGTAGTTAAGTATAAACTTGGCTCTTGTGGTCTTTGAGGAATTCATACTTGTGTTAGAAGGGAAGTTAAGGACATATTTATGTGAATACCAAATTAGCTGTTTCAGAAACAAATAAACTATCTTTTCAAAATGAGAATGTTGGAGCACACGATTATAGATCTGGTTGGTTTTGATCTTTAGAAGTCTCTGGTGAATTGCATTGTATGCTCTCCTCTTGCCAGACTGCACTAGAAGCTGTCACTGCCGATGAGCCGCTGGCCTGTACCACTGTAATATCAATTCAAGTCCAAAGTTTCTTATTTTCTCTATGGACACGTTCATTTGGATAGATAGGAGTGACTTTCACACAGAACCGCCTGGCAAAAACATCTGGGATTTTGTACAGTGACGCATAAAATCTGCCCTTGAGGATAGTTCTGTACTAAGATCATATCAGACTCATAAGTGACTTGCAGGGGAATATAGTTGACTATTATTTAATTACTTGGGCTTTTGTGGAGGGGGCATTGTTGATAGATACCAGGGCCTTGTGCATGCTAGCTGAATGTTCTACCTCTAAGCTATATCCTTCATCCCTGCTTGTCAATTTTAATAGGAATTTTTGTTCAGATCTTGGTAAAAGATTCACAATGGGCTCTTTCATGTGTTCAGCAGGATTTTAACTTGATATTTCTTATTTAAATGATATAAAAATTTCTCATTGGGCCGGAGATTTAGCTCAGTGGTTCTGGCGCCTGCCTTGCAAGCACAAGGCCCTGAGTTCGATCCCGGTAACCACATACAATGCTGAGCGTGGAGACTCACACCCACCAGCCATCAATACCACATACCACAGTGCCGGGTGTGGTGTCTCATGCCTGTAATCCTAGCCCTTGGGAGGCAGAGGCAGGAAGATTGCTGAGTTCAAGCCTTGCCTGGGCTACATAGTGAGCTCAGGGCCAGCCTGAACTACAAAAAGTGAGACCCTGTCTGAAAAAAAAAAAAATTCTCATTATCAACTGATTCTTTGATCCAGAAGTCCAGCACTAAACGTTTTTTTTAGATTGATAGTACCATTTCTGATGCACTGAGGATTCTTCAGATCTTTACTGCTAGACAAAGCCCCAAACTGGATGTTACTAGCAAAAGCCCATAGTGTGGCATATCCATCTGAACTGTGATTTTCTGTATGTGAAAAAAAAAATACACACTGGATTCAGTTTGTGTATATAAACAAAGAAACAAGTACTATCTTATTGTATTATATTTATTATAATATATTCCTTTTTATATTAGTTGTATTATGAATTTCTTTTTACTTTTTTTTGTAAAGTAGCTACTAGAAAAATACAAATTACATATGTGGCTCATATCACATTTCAATTAGATAATGATGCTATGCATAGTTGTTTCCAAACAGAATTTTTGCTACTTGTTCCTTATATGTTCCTAGAAATTGTCTAAACTCCATTCTGAATGATGCAGTGGCAGAAGGCAGTACAAACTTTTGTCCATAGTTGAGAGTGGAGATTTCTCTTCTTAACAAGTTATGTTAGTAATAGAAGAATCACTGAGTTAGTTCAGAAGTTAATGCAGTGGTTGTTGAGTTAGTCTTAACTTCTTTTATAATTTTTCTGAATCAATCCATAAGAACATGTGTTCAAATTAGAAGTGGTGTTTTCTCCGTTTTCCTAAAAACAGAAGTGGCATATCAGACCACTCACTGTAGGTCACAACAGAGTCTCCTATTGTTTTTCTAAACTAGAATCCCCATTGCTTTACTTGAGACAACCAGAAGAACAGATGTTGCAATCCAGCTGTTTTCTTAGTGTTGCTTTCCTTGTTGTTTTTCAGAAGGAGCAGAAAGTGAACTGTAGCATGCCACTATCTTTACAGTGGTAAAGAAACAAGCCAGGGTAACCATCAACATGTTTTAAAAGGATGTCCCCAACCACATGACCATCCTTTGGAATTTGTTGACCATCCTTTTGAATTCTGGGAAATGGGAAATAGAAATAACCTGGTTGAATATAGGTCATGTGTAAGATATGAGTCCTGTACCATATCTTGCTTACCCTTCATCTTCCTACTTCCCTAACAGCTTGTTAGGTTTCCATGAGTGACTTAGGAAATTTTACATGAATTGAACTGAATCATTCAGAAATATAAACTTTTTTTTTTTTTTTTTTTTTTTTTTGCTTTTTGGAGACAGGGTCTCGCTTTGTAGTTCAGGCTGGCCCTGAGCTCACTATGGTGCCCAGGCAAGCCACCACGAACTCAGCAATCCTCCTGTCTCTGCCTCCCGAGTGCTGGGATGACAGGCGTGAGCCACCACATCCGGCACTGTGGTATGTGGTGTTGATTGTTGGTGGGCGTGTCTCCACACCCAGCATTATATGTGGTTATTGGGGATCGAACTCAGGACCTTGCACTTGCGAGGCAGGCGCCGGAACCACTGAGCTAACCCTCCAGCCCAATATAAACTATCTTAATTAAAAAGGAATTTGCAGGGAGATAGTAATAGAATAAAGAAAATAAAGTATGGGAGACTAGACACCAAATTTTAACTCACTCCTGAAGTGTATTACCTCATCAATTTTAGTATGGGAAGAAGAAAAAAGTTCTTTGAAGCATGTGTATTTAACTTATCAGAATGCCAGAGCTTTTTGGCACTCGGTAGCATATGAAAAACTGATCAAATGTATTTCTTGATACAGAGGTTACTCTGTCATTACTGACATGGACATGCCAGAGAATTCTTTAAGCTGACAAAAAGGAACACCCTGATTTAGTGGCACAGTGGACCTAGTGCCCAACAACCACTACATAATGACCCCTTTATCATGTATTAGCCACAAAGCTGAAGTCCACATGGTTCTAAGGTTCTGTTCAAACCACAAAACCTGGGAAAACCAGCAACAGGAAGGATTTTTATCCTTTTGCAACCCAAGGACATCCCACAGACTCTGTGAGACTATCTGATTTGCAATCCCTGAGAACAGATCTACTAACAACCTTTAGAGTTGAAGGCTCACTCATAATACCAATATTTTCTTCCTTTCTTCTGATTTTTTTGTTTTAAAAAATCCTCTTTAACTTACAAATGTGAGATGTAATCATAAAAACCAATACACATACAGATTACTGGGAATGTATGCCAGACCAACAATATTTCATGAAAGTGATTTATATCATTTAATTTCCTCTTTTATTTTGGCAAATGCCAATTTGAAAAGAAGAGAAAAGAGACTGAAAGTAAAAATCTCTGTGCTTTTGAAGAACATGAGAATTGGCAAGAGCGAGTGTAATGGCTGCTTAAACTAGATGGTCAGAATTACAGCTGCAGTAAAAGTACCTAAGTGTTGTAGGGAGGAATGAAATCAACAGGACCTCAGGTTTTTTTCTTGTATGTTTAAGAGACCACATTCTTAGTCCCCAAGGGCATTCACTTGAAATAGGCTGATGTGTGATGACTAAGCTCACTTTTGAGTATATACACCATTCAAGAGTAAAGGCAGCATCCTGATGCTAGTCAAATAATTATCAGGGAGAGATCTAAAATATATGCCATTTGTATCAGGGCTATTTGCATGAATAAACCTTAGATACCTTTAGAAATCACTTTTCTCAGTTTATTTGCTCTTTTTTTCTTCTCTTCCTTCCCTCTGCTTCCATTTACTTTCCTTCTTTTCCTTTCCTTTCCTTCTTCACCTTCCTTTTACTCCCTCCTTTCTTCCCTTTCTTCTTTCTTTTATTCCTTTCTTCTCCTCTCTCATTCTTTCTGTCATATGGTGGGAAAATCATCTCTTTGGAGGTGAAGCCTGGCTCAGTGGTTCTCACTGAGACAGGACAACACAGTAGGAAATCATTTCAGCACTAGCAGGAGAAATTTTCCACATCAGCAAAACTCATCTCCCCTACACTGACTAATGACTGAATTTTACCACTACTACATTTCTACAATAATAACTTTTTCTTTCTTTCTTTGAGCTTATAATGTCCCCATCCCTACCATGGGCAGTCACTTACACCTTAAAACTGTATAGAAAAAGTAGAAATTTTCAGAGTGGTGGTAGAACAGGGTGAAGAGTCATAGTACTTGGAAAGTAAGAGAAAATGGGATTCTTAGAAGAATCACTGGCTGCTACCTGTATTGATTTGAGTAAGGTTCATGTTAAGCAGGGATACCCAGCAAAATTTCTATATTGTTGCATGATGGTGTTAAAAAGGGCAATAGTGGGGCTGGAGGGTTAACTCAGTGGTTCTGGCACTTGCCTCGCAAGCGCAAGGTCCTGAGTTCGATCCCTGATAACCACATACAATGCTGGGCATGGAGACTCACGTCCACCAGCAATCAGTACTACATACCACAGTGCCAGACGTGGTGGCTCATGCCTATAATCCCAGCACTCGGGAGGCAGAGACAGGAGGATTGCTGAGTTCGAGGCTTGCCTGGGCTACATAGTAGGCTCAGAGCCAGCCTGAACTACGAAGTGAGACCCTGTCTCAAAAAAAAAAAAAAAAAAAGAAAGAAAGAAAGAAAGAAAGAAAGAAAAGAGCAATAGTGTCTGATCCCTTGGGAGAAAGAACAAGGAAATTATTCTTAGATTGGCATCACTCTGTAAGGATACAGAGACATCCAAATTCCACCCTGAGGAACAGAAATAGAAGGGCAGAGAGACAAGGAACAGAGAGGACCATAGGTCAGATCAATTTGAGAGCACCAGAATCAAAAGCTGAGAATGTGAAGAGAAGTTTCAGAATACACGCACAGAACTTGTGTATTCTGATATTCTTAGCAGTAAGACTTTTTCTTGAGGGTTAAACCTTATCTAATTTTTTTATAAATTGAATTCTTTATTGTTACAATTTATATACATCTCAAAATCATGTATGACATTGGGGAATTTGTACCAGTATATGACACAAGTTAATTCTCATTTTTACCCATATCCCTACCCACCCACACCTCCCCACCCCCTTTACACATGCTCTTTTATTTTCTTTCTGTATCATATTTATTCCTTCCCCTCATCACATTCCCACACCAAGTTTCCTATAGAAATTTTGCACTCTATAAAAGCTGTCATAGCAATCAGTCAGGACAAAGATATAAAAGGAATAAAGATAGGAAAGGAAGAAGTTAAACTGTCATTATTTGCTGATGATATGATACTCTATCTAGAGGATCCTAAAAACTCAACCAAAAGACTGCTAGACTTAATTACCAAATTTGGTAGTGTTGCTGGATACAGGATCAATGCTCAAAAATCAACAGCCTTTGTCTACACAAACAACAGATTCATTGAAAGAGAAATTGGGGAGGCAATACCTTTCATGGTAGCACCCAGAAAAATGAAATATCTAGGAATCAACCTAACAAAGGAAGTGAAAGACCTCTACTCTGAAAACTATAGGACTCTGAAAATTGAGATAGAAAAGGAAACCAGAAAGTGGAAAGATATCCCTTGTTCCTGGGTCGGAAGAACCAACATTGTCAAAATGGCTATACTCCCACAACTACTATATAGATTCAATGCAAAACCTGATCTAGTTTTTATTTCAAAAGGATGTAGAAGTCTTATGATAATAACTATATTTGACATCACAGATTATACATAATACTTGGTACCAAAGAGCGGCTATCCACTACATACCACTGAAAAATG
Source organism: Thryonomys swinderianus (assembly GCA_004025085.1). NCBI lineage: Eukaryota > Metazoa > Chordata > Mammalia > Rodentia > Thryonomyidae > Thryonomys > Thryonomys swinderianus. The sequence goes on along the minus strand of PVIC010014752.1, from coordinate 10,878 downwards.
TTATTGTCATTCACCACTTTTGATGTTTTGATTTATTTATATAAATAACCTGCATACATAGAGCCTGTCTATTGTAGAAAATTAAGAACATTTATTTGTTAGAACTAGTCCAGTAAAAGGAGGGCCTGCCAGATACTAAGATGCTTCGGGTGTTCATCAAACTATCAATGGAGTGCATATTTATTGAGGGAGCTCCGTTAGACCCAGTGCACTTCTGGTGGTCTGTGGACTGTAGATGTACAGTTATGTGACATATTGTTGCTGACTTGCTCTTTTGTGGCGATATATTTGGAGAATCTCAAGAAGGACTCAAGGAGTCAAAAAATAAGTTTATACCATAATGATGTGTTTCACTGAAATCAGAATTTTCATTTACCATGTGATATCCAGTTTTTCACCTCAAAAACTATGCTCACTGTGTATGTCATTTTAATATCTTGGGATTTTGAAATGTCTACCCTCCTAGTTAACCTTCAAGGTCAATTTATACATTGCCTCCTCTGGGAAGGTATTTCTGACCACGTCCTCAACAATTAAGTACACCACCACCACCACCACGACCCCAACCACCAACCTCCAGTGAGACATTGTGGGGTTATTATTTACTACCTCCTTTGGAGCCTCAGGCTTTTACACTGAAATATTTGTTTTCCCTGCTGGAATATGAACATTTAAGAAGATTTCTCTTATTAGTTTATGACTTACAGATTATAGGCTACTTTGTTGAATGGATGAATAAATACGAATGACTAACCCTACACCATCTTTGACAAATTACTTTATGCCTATGGATCTACTTTTGATGAAAATCCAAGTAGATTGTAAGGAGATTTCATATATTGTCTGATGGTTAAAGTTCATTGTTGAATTCTTTATTTTATGTTATGTCTTGGCACTAAAATTGAGATAGGAGATTAGAGTATGATAAAACTGGCTGGGGAAGTTGAGGTCATCTGATAATTAAAAGATTCCAGAGCATACCATAGAACAGTCCCCAAGGTGTGCATGAAGACTTCTCAGATCTCTAGTAGGTTCTCATGATGCAGGTCTCCTCCTGACATCAGCCTGTGTCTTGAGAGCCCAGCACTGCCTCTCAGGACCTGTATGTAGATATTCTCGCAGGTTTCCTCGAGATTTGGATAACAAAGCACATAGACACCATGAAGCTTTGACTGTCATGGTGACTTTCTTCATGGTAGCTCACCCTGCTTCCTCTAGGGTGTCTATTTATAGTTCTTTTTCCTTTTACTCAGCCCAAGCTCACCCTGCAAAGCCAGTTTCTCCTCACTCATCACTTTTAGTTTTTTAGAATAAACTTGGCCACTGCTTTTTTACTCATTTTGTTCAATTATTTGTTCAATATGAAAACCTGGAGTCCAACTCAATATGAAGAGGTGAGCAGCCCCAAATCAATACTATTTAATTTGTGAATCACTTTCAGGAGTTACCTGTTAACATTTGTTAACAGATTCCCATAACTGAATCTGCATGTACCATTTTTCAAATTTCTCCTCTTTGTCTTCCATTGTATTTTCTTCATTTCTTTTTCTTTGGTATAAAACTTTCTTTTGTATATTTCTGTCATGGTTTGGATCTAGCCTCATACACTCACATAGCTGGCGAGTCTAGCTGTGAGGCTGGGATTAAGGGTGCCCCATCCTGGGTGTGGGTAGCCTGGATGGAATATAAAGGGAGGAAGAGAAAATTGCTTCTTCTGAGGCTGCTTCATTGACATGGTTTGCTGCATGCTGCCTTCTGGCCTCCTGGCCGAACCATGAACTATTTCTCCTCTGCCATGCCACCCTGCCTTTGAGTCAGCTAACTACAGACTGGAAGCTCTGCAGACTGTGAACTAAGTAATCTTTCCTCCTTTAACTTTGAGTGTCTTGTATTTTGTCTCAACAATGAGAAAAGAAACCAAGACAGTTTGTATAATGAACTTAGTTGAGAGAACATTTATTTCAAAGTCTCTGTGCCATCTACAGGATTTAGGGAAGATCTCCATAAAGGGGAAGGTGATCATGAATTCCAGACACATTATGAACAGTTTTGCTCACCAGTGTATTTGGAACAGAAAGTTTCTGCTGTGACAAAGAAAAGCATGAGTGAAAACAGAACATATAAAATAAATGAAGAAGAGGTCACAGCTCATGTGTCAAAAAAAAACCCCTATCTCCTTCTACAAAAGTATTCTCAGCAGCCTCCTTCTATAGCTAGTTCATGGAGGTCAACTGACATATAATTGAATTTTCCAAAAATATCTTCACGTGAGGCTTCTCAGAAATGCAGCGTAATAAGATTTAGTCTCACCATGGTATCTGCAATCCTGAAAAGCTGCATAACACTTCACAGTCTACCTTTTTAGAAGTAGGTGGATACCTGGTGTATCAAGAGCAAAAGACATGCCTGTGGGAAGGACTTTGTTAATCGTCCATCTGCTCAAACAGCTGCAACTCCTTGAAGACCTGAAATAGAAGTCTGTGTTGTTCTTACTGGGGTTAAAATGAGGGCAGTGACCAGGACTGATTTTCTACAGATTGGAGAGAAGGGAAAGTTGATAAAACTTAGTCTGTAGCAATGGCCAGGCAGTCTGTGGAACTAATTCCATTGCTGCATTTGAGGATCTGTTATTCAAATCCATTAATTTTTTTTACAAATTTCTGGGGATATTTATTGTTCTTGAACTCCCCATTATTTGAGCAGTTCCATTTATTTATTATTTATTTGTATGTTTGTTTGTTTATTTATTTATTTATTTATTTACTTATTTACTTACTTACTTACTTACTTACTTACTTACTTACTTACTTACTTACTTACTTACTTACTTACTTGAGAGAGGGTCTCACTTTGTAGTTCAGGCTGGCCCTGAGCTCACTATGTAGCCCAGGCAAGCCTCGAACTCAGCAATCCTCCTGCCTCTGCCTCCCGAATGCTGGGATTACAGGCCTGAGCCACCAGGCCCAGCACTGTGGTATGTGGTACTGATTGCTGGTGGGCATGAGTCACCATGCCCAGCATTATATGTGGTTACTGGGATCGAACCTTGCACTTGTGAGGCAGGTGCCAGAACCACTGAGCTAAATCTCTGGCCCTCCTTTTTATTTTATTAAACATGCTACTCTTGGGCCAAGACACATTGTTTTTCAGCCTCCAAGTCTTTTCTGCTCACTCCAGGGACAATTCAATACTGTGTGTCACCTTATAGTTTTGTCCCTCCTTAAATGGACTTAAGCTTCCCTCACAGATCAAGTCTGTGCACCTGTGGCCATACTTTTGGCCATGGTAGGACCAGACAGGGTGCAGAACTAGTTCCCACCATGCCTGTAAGTGGAGTTTGCCAATAGCAATAGTTTTGTATCATGATGGTCCAGATGTTTGAACTATGTTGTGTAAAAAATGGTATATGGAGAATCAGTGTTGAGGAAATGGCACACTCAACTCCCCCCCCCCTTTTCCAAAAGTTGCTCTCCTTTTTTGAGGTCTGAATTGTAAAATCCTTATACTTGCACTCACGTAGTTTTCCAATGACTCAGACTAAGAAAAGTAAGAGAGTTGAGAAAGACAGTGCATAGAAATTAAAGAGTCTATATTTGTAAAGTAGCTGTGAATTTGGTGAGAGTGATTTCCAAAATAGAGGAAAAACTTTGTTCAGTGGTGAGGCAAGGGTGTTTGTGTCTAGCCCGAGCACAGAGAGAGAAGGCAGAGGCTCAAACAGAGGCCAAGACATAAACAGGTCCTATGTCTCCTTCAGCAGTTTGGATTTCGAATCCTAGGAGATGAGGAGCCTTTGAACAACTGCAGATGGAAGCAAGGCAGACGAAAGACCTGGGGCTTTGGAAAGGGCAGAGCGAATTGACATCTGGTTATTCTACTTACTGGCTGTTTGAGTTTGAACAAACAACCTTTTCTCACCTTCTGCTTCCTTATATGAAAGATGGATCTAATAAGAATGGTGAGAATGGAATAAATTTACCCAAGTCAAACAACTCAATGGAACATGACACCCAAATACAGTCCACAGAAATTAATGTTTGTCCAAAACAAATGCTCACCAGTGGTGCTTTTTCTTTTTTAATTAGAAGTTGGCTGGTTTGTGCATGGGATGTTGGCTCATCTGTCCCTTGAGTTAGGAAATTGCAGACCAGGGAAACATACACCCACCCCTAGCAGATCTGAAAGGCCCAAAGAATGTTCAACCAGTACATAAAAGAAAATACCCTAAATTTTCTTTGGAAAACAGAAGAGCAGATTTCAAAACTTTCTTTTGTTTCACCCAGTTTTCTTGAGACTTTGAGCAAAATGTTCCAAACAAGCTATCCAGCTGGTTCATTTGTTTTGGAGAAGTCAGTGCTTAATACTTTAACATCTCTCTCCTCTGTCCCTATAGCAGGTACTCAGAGATGACATGGAGGCTGAGAGGCAATACATACAGCAGATATTTCAAAGGCCTAACAAAGTAGTTGGGGAGAAAATACTCTGTTTGTAGTAAAAACTTTTGAAATTACCAAACCATGCACTGAAAATACAGATGCTGACAAGTACTAGCTAAAGAAGTTGATAAGGTGGAAATAGCCTGAGATTTAGAGGAACTGTACTTCCGCTCGAGCTCTGTCAGGATTATGCTATATGACCTCTGAGCATCAGGATTCCTCAGGTACAGAATGGGGGAGCCTGTCCAAACTGCCGAAGTCCCACTCAAACTGAACTGTGTCTTGATTGACATTATTCTGTACCTTGATTTACACTTCTGCACTCAGGACAGCATTGCTACTCTGACTCTCTGGCCTGTCTGTGTCTCCTACAGAGTCTAATCTGTCACCAAGTTCTGCTGGGCATTTTTGTTAAGAATTTGAACTTTGGAATCTGATGGGCTTTTATGCAAAGGACAACTCAGTCATGCTTTAGCAAAAAATACATTACTTCATATTTCCCCACCCTTCAATTTTTTCCTTATTTACAGAGTAGGATAAGAATACTATTTTTATCACAGATTTGGAATATAGATTGAATTAGAAAATACATATTGTAATACTTAACTGTTGTGTCAACTTGAAAAAGAAATGTCCACCTTATTGGATTAGCATAGTTCTGGGTGCAGGTGAATGGATTCAGGAGACAGAAGACCACTGTGGTGTGAGTGGCACCAACAAGTAGGCACGCAGCCTACATGCAATGAGAGAGGGGGAAGCTGCTTCTGTTTCTTCTGAGGAGCTCCGGTCTTTTATTTCCTGCACTGAGCTTATTGGTACATTTTAAATATCACGATCACATTCATCATGGTGAATTTGTACCTGTACATGACACATCTTGATTCTCATTTTCCCCATTCTCCTGCCCTCCCTACAACTCCCAGATCTTACATACATGTGCTCTCCGCCTGAACTGTCAGCGCAGCTGAACTTCCAGCGCAGACTCTTCAGCCTTCCATTGCAGACTATTCTGCCTCCTTAAAAGGCCCCCATGTGCACCAGGCCTTCAAACTTTGGATCCTTCGGATCTCCAGTGCGCAAGCAGTTCTTCTGTACACATCCACCTCTGACTCTGCAGGTAGCGTTGTCAGCCTACTGGGTAGATCCTGACACATTTATCTATCTTATATTAAATCTGAGCACTGGGTGATACACACGTGAAGTGCTCACTCTAATGCCTACAACTGATGTAAATAGCTCAATCCCCCTTCCAACCCGGGAATGGTGGCCCACCTGTAATATTTTCTACTCAGGTAGATGAGACAGGAAGAGCACAAGTTGAGGTCTGGCCTGAGAAATTTATAAAAACCTCATCTCGAAATTAAAAAAAAAATCTTTCAAAGGGCCATCGATACAGTAGAGAGGTAGAGCACTCACCTGGCATGCACAAGGCACTGAATTCAATCCCCAGCACAGACACATACTCAACCAATCAATCAATCAATCAATCAGTCAGTCGATTGATTGACCAGTCTCCCTCTTCTTCTTGTGTAACTCTTGAATTTGACCCTTCCTCTTCTTTAACTGTCTCAACCCTTCTCACCAGGGAGACTGAAGCCAGTTTCTTTAACTCTATCCTGTCTCTCTGCACTAGCAGGAAGGAAATCTTTCAAAAGCAGAACATAACCATAAGAATAAAATTTTTATGGAACACCCCAGAAACAAAAGGTGGAGATGCAAGAGAGAGAGGACCCAAGCTGACAAGTGGGAAACTGAATTTCATACAGTTTTGTCTCCAGTGAACAAAAGGTGAGGTCTTTTTGAAAATCTCCAGGCTTGCTCAAACAGAGGACATGTTGCCTGTGGGGGACACAGTGCTGGGAACACTGATCGAGGGTCCTCTGTTCACTACATTTCTGGTGCCCTTGCTCTTGTTTTCTGTAATATTCCCAAGATTGGTTTTGACTTATGGGCAGATCCCTATTTGCCCACTGAGCAGAGGGTGCTAACTGGTCTCTGTGTGGGCCCTGGTTTGTGATTAGACTGGGTTATGTAAAGGATGAAATTTCTATGTCGAACTGGCCCACGAACTGAGTTTTTCGGGTGCAGTTTGGAGCAGCACAGTTGGCTGAGGCATGCATACTATTAATACATCACTGCTCTGTGTCTTTTCTGAGAAGAGGGGAGAACCCCAAAACAAAATACAGGAAGACTGTAGCTTCAGTGATTTAGGCAAGGCAGAGAGGCATTTCCTGTTTTGAGTCCTATGTGGTCTAGTAAAATTCACTGGGCTTCACCTTTGGGAGAGGAGTGTCTCCAGATAAAATATACGGCAATTCTCCTGCCCAAAACAAAGGTAGGCACCCAGAACTGACCCGCTGACCTTCTGATTCATCATGCAACAAAAGTCAGGAGGGCACAGCGCTGTCCCCTTCCAGAGAGCACAGGGGGCAGGCAGTCCCCAGGGAAAACTGGGCTTTTAAACCCTTTTCAACTTCAGGGCCGTGGTAGCAGCAAGGCCCAGGAGTGGGGCAGGGCAGTGGCGAGGCTGACACAGGGCATCACATTACAGGGCTGCGGGGACTGGAGAAAGGGAACATTTGGCTCTCATTACAGAACAAAGGGACAGGGTGCTAGAAAACAGAGCAAATCTGGGTCAGAGGTACCTGCGTGTCCCCCAGGTGCTGTAGTCAATTTGCACGTCTCTGCTGTGGAGGGAGCCGCCCGTGCTGTCTCCCTCAGCCTGGATTTGCTAACAATAACATTTTGCCAGGAACGTAGCTTGTCCAAGCCGGCACTGCAGCAGGAGCAGTGGACTGATGATTATATTTTTCTCAGGGCCAAAAGCTCACTGCGATTGAGAAGTTGGAGCTGTTAACAAACGATTTGCATTAAATCTCCAGCTTTCTAAACTCTTTATAGAATACTCCTTCCTACTTGGCAGAAGTCTCTTGTTAAGAAAAGGTTTGCTTACGCTAGCTGGAGGAGCTGTCGAGGCAGAAGAAGACAGGATGCCTATGGGTGTTGAGGAGAGTCAGCCTCATTACTCACCATTCAAGATCTGAACTAACAACATTGACCTGCTTCCTACCGTCTGTGTATAAGTTGACAAGAGCGTGGCTCTCCCTTTCCCTCGATTTTATTTTTAATCAGTTATTCCTTTTTTCCAACCTACCTGTCATAAAGCAGTATTTTGAAACTCTGTGCTTTTTAAAGATAGTCATTGGCTATTAGTCTAACGTTTTGGTGGCTTCCACGTTATCCAGTGATTCTTTTCTATCATTTTCTTAGCAATCTCCGGGCTTTGGAAAGGACGGAGATGGGCTGGGATGCCATGGTGCCCGCAGGTCTGACAGCTTACCAACCAAACCTTGTAACTATTTTGAGTCATTAACGACAAAGCCCCAGAAATGCTGGTGGAGGGGACGTTTCATCTGAAACAATATAAAAAGTGTCCAAGGAGAGAAAAACAGATCTCCGTTATTTGCAAGGGTCCCGTTACGTGGTGGTTGTGATGAAAATAGGCTTAGTGACTTTAACAGCTGGAAATTTATTAGCAGACCTGGTCCTACTAAAAAAAAAAAATATGGAAAATCAGAATTGATGTAGAGTGTTAATCGCAAATCCTTTATATTAGCAAGACTTCTGTATTGTATTAACTTTTACTGTTGCAGGAGCCAACATTTTGTGCAGAGCGAGTTTGGGCAAATGAACTTCCTTTGTCAAACACAACTCTGTAAGGACACAGGCCGTCTCTCCCCAGACACTTGGCCCAGAAGGCACATGCTTCCGCTTGACGGGACTGGGAGAAACCTGAGGGAGAGCAGTCAGCATTAGTCAGTGTCCCTTTTGAGAATCAGTTCATCAGGGTTTATGTCTGGAGTTGTCGCTTTTGGGCTACTTTGCGGTAGCACTCCTTTGAGCACATAACCTTGGAATATTGCCTTTCTCTTCGCCCGAGCTCCTGCGCAGAGTAATTGAAAACAACACATTTTCTGCCGCCAACTGGAGGGACCAGTGTGATCACTCTCTCTTTCTACTTTGGATTTAACAATGTGACGGTGGATGAGATGGGAGACATGCTCTAAGTATTCAAAATGAAAAACACCAGAACACAACCGTTATTTTATGAAAGAGGCTAGAAAACGGTTAGTAAAGAAATCACAGATGTGTTTCACAGAGCAGAGGGAGGCAGGCGGGCTACTACATTTTGAAAACAGCATGATAAGCCTAATATAGTCCTAATTTTGCTTAACACATTGCGTTTTAGATTCCCGAAACTTGATGTTTTAGGTTTGCTTTTACTTGTGAGAGCAAGTGCAAACATGTGTGCTGGGGGTACACATGTGTGCATTTTTATACTCTAGGCCAACAGAACAGTATTTTATAGAGTATTGACCATAGTTATGTGCCTAAGACCACATCAAATTAAGACAGCTAAATGAAACATGGACATATCACTTTTAAAATTAGAAGCTACATTTTTAAACTATTGCTCAAGGAAAACATGCAAATATTGAGTATATTTTAAATGATAGATCACTCAAAATGGATGTTTGTTTTGTTTGGTCAAAAAATCTGCCATTTCCAATTGCTCATTTTTGCCTTAATTTTACTCAACAGAAGATATACTTATCTGTCTTTTAGATTGAGTCTTGTGCAGGGCCACACAGCAGGGATTTGGTGGGTTTGACTATTCATTTTTTACATAAAATTTTTCTGTTCTTCCCTTTGTCTAAAAAAAGTTCTCAAAGAATATTTTGCACATTATTTCTTAGACTAAGCTTTAACATACTATATTCCTTTTTTGCTGTAGTACTGGCAAGTGAACCCAGCACTTTGATACCAAATTACAGTCAAGCCCTTTTAATTTTTTTCATTGAGATCTTGTACCAGTATATGACATGACTTAATTCTCATTTTTCCCTTTCCACTACACACCCTACAACCCCCTGCCCCTATATGCACAAACTTTGTTTACTTTTTTACTATCAGTTTTTTCTTTCCACTCAGTACTTCCTAAATCCATTTCTCTTTGAATATTTACTATTTCACAGTATTGATCATGCATTCTAGAACTCATTTACAACTTCAGTTTCTCATACCAGAGAAAAGATACAATATTTACACATCTGTGACCTATTTATTTCATTTATGAGTATGTCCTTAAGGTACTTCCATTTGAGTATAAATGACTCAATCTCATCATTCTTTATGGCAGAGTAATACTCCATTTTATTTTTTTGAAGCCACATTTTCTTTATCTAGTCTAGAGTTGATGGGCATTGGGTTATTTCCAAGATTTAACTATCATGAACTGAGCTGCTACAAACATGGGGGCACATATGTCCCTGTGATATGAATCCTGTAATTCTTTTGTGTATATCCCCAGCAGGGGAATACCAGGGTCAAATGGGACCTCTAATCCTAGTTTTTTGAGCAATCTCCACACTAATCTCCATAATAGTTGTACCAGTCTACATTCCCACCAACAGTGAAGAAGTGTTTCTTTTTCTCCACAACCTCACCAGCATTTCTCGCTGGCTAATTTTGAAACAGCAGCTATTCTTTGTGGAGTGACATGAAATCTTAGTGTTGTTTTCATCTGCATCTCTTGAATGACCAGTGATGTTGAGCATTTCTTTATATGCTTCTTAGCTGCTTTTGTATCTTCCTCTGAAAAGTGTCTGTTCATCTCAGATTCCCATTTTTGAACTGGGTCTTTAAACTTGGGGGGGCTACATTATATTTTTGTAGTTGACTGTCACCTAGAGAAGTACTACCAATGGAGAATCTTCAGGGGCCTGGCAAGGGAATACACAGCACAGGTCAAGCAGCAGTTTCCACTTGTCCTAGTGAAGAGCTTTGCATTATATTTCAAGGTGGCACTAAGCATTGGCAAGCCTACACTCTGCTTTGTCTCCCCCACTCCTTTTATTGAGGGACTTAGTTTATTCAAATTCCTCATTTACTAGAGGTGTTTATTTTTTTATTTGAATTCTTTATTGGTATGTTTTATATACAGCTCACAATCACTTAGCAATGAGGATTTTGTACCAGTATTTGATATGAGTTAATTCTCATTTTTACCCATATCCCTACCTACCCCACAACCCCCTACTCCCTATATACATGTACTTTCTTTTTCTTTTTAAATATTTATTCTTTCCCCTTATTTCTTTCCCCTATCACTTTCCCTTTGATTTTTTTCCTATTTTACAAAATCTATCATGCATTTTAGAACTCACTTACATCTACAGGTTCTCATACCAGAGAAAAGATATGGTATTTACACATCTGTGACCTATTTATTTCACCTTTTAGTGTGTCCTCAAGGTGTGTCCATTTGTACATAAACGACACAAGCTTGTCTTCATGGCAGAGTAATACTCCATTTTATTTTTAAAAACCACAATTTATTCAATTAGAGGTTTTTATTTTATAGCACTAGATTTCTGAAGTAAAT
>PVIC010014751.1:0-36240 GCA_004025085.1 Thryonomys swinderianus | reverse complement strand
GAGGGGCAAGGTCTTAACTCAGTCCTCCCAGGAAAGACAGATCCCTGGCTGAAAGTCCTTGTACACTCCCTATGTGACTTGCTTTCCTATTGGGCCCCCATTTGATCATCACCTAAGGGACTAGTTGCAATCTTACTGGTTGACTATAATAGTTTTGCTGCACTTTGAACCTGTCTCACCGTGTGGTTTTTTTCCCATAAAAACCCCCTGGGAAGTGAGATGAGGGGGTCACACACTTCCCACTTCTCTTAGGCAGCAGCTTTCTTTCTCAATAAATGTTTCCTGCCGGGCGTGGTGGCTCACACCTGTCATCCCAGCACTTGGGAGGCAGAGGCAGGAGGATTGCTGAGTTCGAGGCTTGCCTGGGCTACATAGTGAGCTCAGAGCCAGCCTGAACTACGAAGCGAGACCCTGTCTCAAAAATAAATAAATAAATAAATAAATAAATAAATGTTTCCTACTCTTAGCCTTCATTGTTCCTAAAGTTCATTCTTTGACTTTAGAGAACACAAACTTGCATTTCAGATATCTAGCAGGTAGGGAGTTATACTTGCTCCTCTGTACTATAAGGACAGACTGTGTCCAATGCTTTCAAAGGCACTGGTAACACCCAGGTATAATGGGACATGCTTGCCATCTCAGCACTCAGGAGGCTGAGGCAGGAAGGTTGCCAAGAGTTTGAGGTTACATATTGAGTCTGAGGCTATCTGAACTCGCAGTAAGATGTCTATCAAGAGGCCGGAGATTTAGGGTGGTTCTGGTGCCTGCCTAGAAAGCACAAGGTTCCTGGTTTGATCCCTGGTAACCACATACAACAATGCCAGGTGTAGTGGCTCACATCCACCAGCAATCAGTAACACATACCACAAATGCCGGGCTTGGTGGCTCATGCCTGTAATCCCAGCACTCGGGAGGCAGAGACAGGAGGATTGCTGAGTTGGAGGCTTGCCTGAGCTACATAGTGAGCTCAGGGCCAGCCTGAACTACAAAGAGAGACCCTGTCTCAAAAAAAAAAAAAAAATGTTGTCTCAAGAAAACCAATCCACCAGGTGTACTGGCACGTGCCTATAGTCCTAGCACTCAGGAAGCTGAGGCAGGAGGATCACTGAGAGTTCAAGGTCGGCCTGAAATACATAGAGGATACAGTCGTAAAAACAAAACAAAGGCAGGGTGGGTGAATCAGAAACACAGGGCCAAAAACTTATCCTTTTACATCCTATTATTACTTAACAATTAGGGCAGGACTGAGCTCCCCACAGACCAGATCAAACCAAAGCAGTCACTCATGGTAAATACAATTTAATCATGCTGAGCTAGCATAACAATAAAATCCTCTCTGTTTCAAACTTTACAAAAACTGGATGCTGACCAATCAGTCTTTCCCTGCTTTCACATTCTAAATCCCAGGACCTCAGGGAGCACTAGTCCTGTCTGGTGGAAGGCAGGCTGCCCCATTCCTGAATCGTGAGCGTCTGCCAACCACACCTAGAACTATGTTGGCTGTGACTTGGTCTCTGACCTTCCCTAATAGCTGATCATTCAAGATAGTTGCCTTAACTTGTCTTTTGCCCTCTACCGTGCAAAGATTAACCACTTAGCTTTACAAAAAACCTCTGTTGGCAGCAGACTATTTTTTCCCTGAAAAAGAACTATCAGCCAAATCACCAAACCAGGAGAGCAGCAGAATTCAGAGGGAATAAGTTCTTTTTCCTGCTCAGGGTAACACACTAGGAACACCAGACGCCAAAGGCGCCACCTACACAAAGTACAGGACATCACAATTCTCTCACAGTTACAAACAAAAGCACACTATTACTCAGGAGGAATTCAACACCCAGGAAAGACAAAACAGGAAATTATAAAAAAACTCTTAATTCACTGTTCTTCCCAAGCCAGCGTGGAACACAGAGGCCATGCTTCAGGATCAGACTCAACAGTGCTGACTCTGGCCTTGTGTAACTTCTCTCCTCAGTCAGAATAACATGGCTGACTTTACCTTAAGAGCACCACAAATTTCAACAGTGTCCGCATCATCAACCACAGTAATTCGAAAATTGGGAGTCTGCAGAAGTTCTTTGAAGAGAAGGCCATTCTCCATGACTTTGCTGCCTATGGAAGGGTTAGGAAACAAGATTAGTAACAGACCATACATAACAGAGATTAGAAGAGTAACCTTTCTCCTACTACAAAAGTAACAGGTATTTTACAAAAAATTTAGAACATGGGCCGGGGATTTAGCTCAAGTGGTACTGCACCTACCTTGGAAGCATAAGGGCCAGAGTTTGATCCCCGGTACCACAAAAAAAAAAAAAAAAAAAAAAAAAAATTTAGAACATACCTAGGAGCAGAAACAAAAAACAAAGCTATCCCATAATTTTACCAGAGAAGTTTATTTATAATTTGACATATATTTAGTTTACTCCACATAATTTTTAAATATAGGTTATTGAATAATACAGTGGTGGCTTAGGCTGTAATCCCAGCATTTTAGGAAGCTGAGGTAGGAAAAATCACATACTCAAGCCCAGTTTGAGCAAATCAGTGACTTAGCAAGACTTTCTTTAAAAATACACACATATGTATATGTTTATATACACATATATACATACAAACACACATATATACATATATATGCATATAAAGGAACATAACACGTGTGGTTTTATAATCTGTTTTCCTAGTTCTGGAAGATGGAAATGCAGTCAAAAAGCACCTATTCTTTTTTTTTTTTTTTTTGAGACAGGGTCTCGCTTTGTAGTTCAGGCTGGCCTTGAGCTCACTACGTAGCCCAGGCAGGCCTGGAACTCAGCAATCCTCCTGCCTCTGCCTCCTGAGTGCTGGGATTACAGGCGTGAGCCACCATACCCGACACTGTATGTGGTTACCGGGATCAAACTCAGGGCCTTGCACTTGCAAGGCAGGTGCTGGAACCACTGAGCTAAATTTCCAGCCCAAAAGCACCTATTCTTGCTATGCTATCATTCCTTTCTTGGGGGATAGTGCGTGGAATCTGCTGAATGCTCAGTGGTTTTCATATATTTATTATTTTAAAATTTTTTCTGGGCTGGGGATTTAACTCAAGTGCCACTGTGCCTACCTTGGAAGCACAAGAGTCTGAGTTTGATCTCCGGAGCCGAAAAATAAAAATTGACCTTTGAAAAACAAATAGAAACAAAAACAAAACCTTACACAGAAATCCTGGTATAAAATGGGGTGCAGGTGAGCCTAACCAAATCTGCTCTCCCCGTGGGGCTCTGAAGTCGGGACTGGAGGATTTAGCGGCCTAGTCCCGCTCCTCCTGGCCAGCAGCTCCACACAGGGTGACAGGAGGCACACTGCGGACCGGGGGAGGGGCTGCCTCAGGTAGAGGAGCGGTGGGTGTGCCCAGGCTCGGTGCGCTTTACGCTCTGGGGTGTGTGTGTGTGGGGGGAGTCTCTATAAACACCTGCATCCAGCCTGCATCTCAGCATACTGCGTCACACCCCCTGGAAGAGAGCGGGCATCAGTAGTTTCTGAGGCTCCCCAGTGTCAGGCTTGATCTGGCTATGAAAAATATGTTATTTAATCCCATGCCACAGTTTTAACAGATACAAAAAACTGCAGCCCTCAGCCAAACACACTGCTTCCTTGGGTGGCTGAAGACCAGACCCAGGCTGTGCCTCCTCGGGTGGAGAGAACGCCAGAACTTGGAATGGGATGTTACAGAAGAGATAAGAGGTGGGCAGTGGTGGCGCATGCCTGTATCCCAGCTCTCAGGAGGCAGAGGCAGCAGGATTGCTGAGTTCAAGCTCAGCCTGGTCTACATAGTTGAAGAGGGGAGGTAGGGAGGGGAAGGGAGGGGAGGGGAGGGTAAGTGTGGCCCTGCATCTCCCCCGGATGTGCCAGACCCTTCCCGGCCCCTTGAACTCTCTGCCTGTCCTCTGTTCGCTGCTGACGCCTTTGTCACCCTGTCAGGCTGCACGCAGGTAAATACAGTCTGTACCTTGTTGCATGCCACTATCCTACTCAGGTGGATTCATTTCTCTGCCATTTGCCACCTAGGTGATTCCGGGAGAGAGACAACTTGGCGAGCCTTCGCTTCAACCTCCTCTAGCTGTGAGAATAACAGTCACGGGGGAATACAGTGGAAAGTACAGGGTGGTCGTGAAGGTATGTAAGAATCTTACGGAGAGGGTCTTTGGGTCATGACCACACTCTGATCCCGAAGATAGACACTGCACGCTTGTGATTATGACTTTCTACGCTGACAGGCAGACTTGGGCCCAGAGCATTGTGTAACTCCCCACGACATGCAGCAAGGAAGCTGAGCCCAAGTTTTAACCCATGCACTGTGCGGGCTCCAGGGGCGAAGTCCTGGCCGCACTGGGCCGCCTCTTGGTGAGAGGAGAAGACAGCAACGAAGACCACAGAGATATGTATTCTGAGCGCGGGGCGAGACTGGCAACAGCTACAGTCACAGCCAGGAGGCACAATCAGTGCTGAGGCCAGGCCGGGCCCTTGCCCGATGCGTACTTGGCCCCGCATGCGCTGCTTGGCTCGGAGAGTCAGACCAGGAGAGAGGAAGGCCAGATGATACGATGCAGCCAGGAGCGAATCATTTCTGATGACGGGTACACAAGGTTTGGAACGCCATCTTACCCCCGTTCACTCCTTAAAATATTCTCCAATAAAACACGTAAAAATCCAGGCCCAGAAAGCAGAAACTCATTTTCTATTCCACGGGCCGTTGCTGTTATCTTACTCAGCTGAGTTCTCCTTCTCCGAGTATTCAACAGTGTCCGCTTGAGCACCCTGCGCTCTTCCTCTTCTCAGCAGCCCGCGGTGCGTCCGGGATTCCGGGCAATGCTGTTTCCTTATCCGGTCTGTGGGCCTGCCTGGCCCCACAGCGCGTCCGCGTCCTGGGCCTCCCCTGCACCTCTCCACAGCCCCAGAAGCACTGCTCAGGCCCGGGGTGGGGTGGACGCGGAGCCCCGAGTCACTGCCTGCACTGCCCAGGGGAGCAAGTGTGCCACGGACATGAAAGGCCGGCTCTTTGGGCTCCTCTGAGGCTGCGAGAGAGCGTCCTTTGGAGGTGGGCTTGACTGGTGGCAAGTGCACAATTCTCAAATGTACATTTTAAGAAGTATTTTTTTGGTGGTTTTGGGGTTGTGGCTTTTTTTTTTTAACACAGGGTCTTACTGAGTAGCTCAGGGTGGTCTTGAACTCAGTGATTCTCCTGCCTCAGCCTCCTGAGTGTGGGGATTACATACATGTACCAGCTCACTGTCATTTTAAAGCACAGAGAAGAAAGCACTAACTGTGTTACTAGCAGCCACAGGCAATGATGTGGGAGCCAGGAACGCAGGCCACCCGCACGAGGAAAGGTAGTGCCTAAGAGCTGCAGAAGGGCTGCTCCACCGTGGCATGAGCCGAAGGACAGGGAAATCCCATTGTGACGCCAACTTTTAGTGCTCAGCCTGGGTGACTCGATTTTCTAAGCCTCTTTCCAGTCTCTGATGCCAAATTTGTTTGCAGAGACGCTCCATAAGCAACTTACCTAACCTGGACATTCAGGGCTATGCCTGATACATAATGCGCTTTGAAACTTATACGTGGAATGATGAAGTCAGACTCAGTGGCAAGGCCCACGTGAAGGGAGATCGCACCACAAGGAGTGGCACTCACCATGACAGCAATTCCAAAACACACTCAAAATTTTGTCATTTTTCCCCTTTGGAGGGGGTGTTGTTACGAGCTAGGGATTGAACCCAGGGGCACTGAACTACATCCTCAGCACTTTATATTTTTAAATTTTGAGACAGGGTCACATTAATTGCCCAGGCAGGACAAGAACTTGCATTCTCCTGCATCAGCCTCCTTCAGTGCTGGGATTATAAATGTGTTTTCTTCTTGTGGGAGAACGTGCAGCCTGGTGGGTTAGGAAAACACAAGGAAACCAAGGATTTGTGAATCTACCATAATTAAAAATTAAGTGGTCCCTAATGCCATGGAGAAAGGAGATCTGGAAAGCCACAGTGTAATTATGAAGTGCGGGAGAGTCTGTGTTGCTGTGATTCTGTGATCTGATACACGGTCTAGTCACGTCTTACCAGCCTCCACAGCGCTGTCCTTTTTAGCCACCTGCCCTCCCTGGCTAGGCCCCAGCCCAGGGCCCTGCGTGGCAGTCAGAGACCAGGTCTCGCTGGACTTCTTCAATCTGGGACACTCACTATCCTTTCTGTTTGTCAGCAGTGCTGACAACTGTGGTCCAACCCAGAGAGAGGCCCAGGAAGTACAGCTAGAGGGCAAGAGATGCAACCTCCAGGCAGCTGTGTGTCTTTTGCAAAGCAAAAGCATAACCCAGCCAGCTGGGACCCTGCTTTCTGCAGAGCTGTGGTGGGTGAGCACGCTCGCCTGAATTTGCAGGTGGGTATAAGGTTTAGATCAGAGACTGAAGATGAATTTCAGCCTTATAAACAATCAAATAGTCATATCCAATCAACTAGGAAAGGACCATCATTGGACTGAGTTGACATACTTTGGTAATCTTTTTGGAGAAAAGATTTCACAGGCTCTATCAATGCTGCAAATGGACAAAAACATTCACTTCTTAAGATAAGACCTATATATACCATGCATATATATTACACCAGTATGGACCAATCCACATATATAAATAATTTTCTGGAACGATATTCAGAAACTGCTAACAGTAATTCCCTCTGGGAAAAGGGAATTGTATGGGAAATTATAATCTCAATTCTAATTTGCTGTCTGAATTTTTTTCCACTCTGTATTATCTTTGTTAATGTCAACTTTGGTCGCTGAATAGGCCATTCTTAGTTTCTTCCACTGGGGCTCAGAAAATGATACCCAACTGTGCCACTTTGGGTTTAAATCAGAGCATCTGGGTTCTGCTGCTTTCTCCTCTGTACCTAAAGCCCAGACCCACCAGAGGGGAACGCAGTTGCCTTTAATCTTCTTACTGAAGTGTCATTCACCAAGCAGAATTAAATCAGATCACAGAGGAAGAGAGGAAGTCAAAGCCTACACCCAGAGCCCCAGGCACTGTGCTTGCTTATTCTCTGTCCTGAAAATCACTTACCCCTAAAGCCAGCACGGCCCTCCACTCCCCCTGGGAGGAGGCCACGGTGAGCCTCACCCATCTGGCACTTCTTTGTTTCACATGTGCATGTTTAATAAATTAATCTATGTATTGCCGGTTTGTCTCAGCAGACTCAACTACCAAGACCTTGGAGGGAAAGTTTGAACTTCCCTATACTTTCTTATACTGTGTAGATTTGTCTACACTCCAAAAAATATTTCACCACAAAAAAAAAAAAAAAAAGAAAAGGTTCTGCAGGGTTTGGTGGTGCATGTCTGTAATTTCAGGACTCAGAGAAGAAGATTACAAGTTAGGTCAGCCTGGGCTATATAATGAGTTCAAGGCCATCGTGGGCTACATAGCAAGGCCTTGCCTGGAAAAAAAAAAAATCAGAACAAAATGTTTTAAATGTTCAAACACGAAACTGTTGATGGTATATTATGTAGCTGTAAAGCTAAATGTTAATAGAATAAATCACTAAGTTGCCCAGGTTGGGCTTGAACCTGCAATTCTCCTGCCTCAGCTTCCTGTGGTGCTAGAATTACAGGTGTGTGCCTGTTTTCGGCTTCCACTAGTTAAGTTCTCCTGGGAATTAATGAGAACCCAGACATTGGGACTCTTATCAGTAAAGAAAAACTGGATTTAGGTCTCATTATATAGCCCAGGGTATCCTCTACCCACACCATAGCCCAGGTAAGCCTTGAACTCACAGTCTTCCTGCCTCTGCCTCCTGAGTACAGGGCTTACACGTGTGTCCCATCACACCCAAGTCCTTCTATTAGTGCTAACTACTGTTTTTAAAAAAATTATTGTTAGTCACATGCTATTGTATGATTACTTCATGTACTTAATACATAGTAAGTAAAAAAAAGCTGGATTTAGGTAACGGACTTCCACCATGTGCCCAGCCACTTGCTGCTTGATATGAACAGGCTTGCTAGTCTGTGTTTAACCTTTTGGTCAAATGGTCTCCTGGACTTTACAGTCATTCTGAGAGATTGTTGAAACACTTCAGTTCCACATGAAACCCCCACCCTGCTGACTGCCCACCTTAGGGCTGTAAAGAGGGTCAGGAGGAGCCCACGAAAGAAAACTCCGGAGGTGGAGATGTCCATGTTCTGGCACCCACCGCCTGCTGCTCAGCGCTGCGGCAGCACTTACCGATAGTGGTCTCACAGAACTTGTCTGCAGCCACCTCGCTGGCAATGTTGGCACCCATCAGCACACTGATGTCAATGCCCATCTTCTCGCGGATGATGTCGGAAATGAGTTTCAGCCCCTCTGGGCCCTTGTCGATGCCCTAAGGATGGCAAGAAGTTGAGAAAAAAACCAGTAAGCCAAAGAGCAGGACACAGTTGCTTTACCTGTAATCTAGATGTAGCTATTCCGACTTGAAAAGTGCTCTTACTTTTAAGAGAAAAACATTTACTGCATATAAAGTGTAAAGAGAAATAAAATGAAAAGCATAAAGATATCTACTACATTATGGACTCCCTTTCAGAATTTCATCTACATAAGACAAAATATATGATATTATGTAGAAAGCCAATTATATTCAAATAATTACCCCAAACGTTAAAAACCTAGTGGGTGATAAAGTAACATACACACCATTTTATTCATGTACTTAGAAAAGATGACAAAGTGCCTCTAATGATTATTATAATTTCCAAATACTAATGGATCTTTTTTTTTTACAAGTAGATTTTAAGTGATCTGAAACTGTTGTAACATGATATGTAAGTTCTGTGCCTTCAACTGACAAAGAAAGGGTCACAGGTCCTGCTAACATTACTGTTAATGAAACTCTGGCTGCGGCTAACATTCAAAAATGAAAGAAACCTCCATTAGAGGTTAAAAGGAATAAAAATGCAAAGGTCACCCCTCTCCTCAACAATTAAGTGTGTGAAATCCTGGCGGTGACCTGAAGACTTCTGGTTTTAGAAAGCCTGCTCTTGAACATACATAGCCAGGAGTGGGAATTAATGCTGGTCCATTTCCCAGCGGATGCAAGCCACTGGTAACTACCAGACGCAGGCTGAGGCGCACGGAGTGGGCGACAGCATTCAGCTCATCAGCGAGCCTCCCCTCGCCCCTGCCATGCTGGCCTGCTGCAACAGGAAGCAGTCTGGCTTCTGGTTCTCAATTGGCCTAACATAAGCTTGTGGGATATTTTGTTTTACTACTTTCTAGGCATCTCTGAAAAGACAAACAAAATAGCTGGGTGTGGTGGTACATGCCTATAATCCTGGCACTCAGGAGGCTGAGGCAGGAGGATCGCCAATTCAAACTCAGCCTGGGCAACTTAGCAAGATCCTGTCTCAAAATAAAAAAAAAAAAAAAAAAAAAAAAGGAGGGCTCTGGGTGTAGCTCAGTGTAAAGGTTCTGGGTTCGATCCCAGTACTAGGGGAGAAAATAAGTACAAACAGAAAACTGCCACCTCCTTTCTAGCTCTGCACACACTGATGAGAGAGGGGAATGAAATGCGCCAGTCATCGACGCCTCCTGACGTGTGTCGCGCCCGTTCTGCGCAGGAGTTACCTTGATGAGGCTGATTCCCAGCGCTTTCTTGGGCACCTGCCCGGTGATCTCATCGCAGATCTGGTGGATGAACTGGTGGGGGACGACGAACACCAGCAGGTCCACACCCTGCACAGCCTCGCTGAGGTTAGAGACGGCGACCTGCGGCAGAAGGAAGGTGACCCCTTGGCCTCCTTAAAGGAGCAGGACTGCTGTCGTGACTGCCCCACCCCCACTCCTCCCCTCTAGGGGAAACACTTCTAAACTTCTGGTCTGAAAACTATTATTTACACTCAGCCATTCAATTTGGCTTTTCTTGGGCAGACCCGGGGATCAAACTCAGGACCTCGCGCTCGCTGGGCCACGGCAGCACCACTGCGCTACCTCCCCAGCCGGCAACCGTTTATTTTGGGTCTCGTTCTAGGGACGGCCCTTAGCTTGTTCAAACCAAAGGGCTCATCAAACAAAGAGCGCCGTCATGAAGAAGCAGCAGGTGCTTGCTGGGCCTCTGGGTTACAGCTGTCTCCTTCCTCTTCCGTAGCGGCGCTGGGTCTCTTCTTGACAGTGTGGAGAGTTTGCAGCTACTGTGACCCCTGCAGATGTGTGCAGGGAGAACCTGCGCCAAGGTGCTCGGCTGGACACAGCCAACTCCATGGAAGGCAGGGGAAAAAGCAGGCACTTGTCAACATCATTTAAGCTAAAGCACCTGAAGCTAGCCCTACCTGAATTTTTAAATTAGATGAACCAAATATTAGCTTAGCTTAAACTAGATTATAAACAGTCATTCCACACACTGCAGATCACAACCCATAGGCTGGGTCTTCTGCCTTTATCACAAACCCGAAGGCAGGAGGGCCGGGTTTCCTCTTCGGGGACTTCTCCAGATTGGGTAGCCACTGTGGGAAGGTTTATTACCAATGCTGGGGCAGAGAATGTGGCACCCCCATGCGAATGCCTCAGATGCGACCTCTGACCTTCTTACTCTCCTCTCATCCCCTCCTTTCCCTACTTCCACTCGCAGAGGAGCCAGAGAAACTAGAATTCCTCTCCCCCAAGGCAGGCAAGGGGTGGAGGCGCACATTTGCAGTCCCAGCTGCTCAGGAAGCTGAGGTGGGAGGATTTCTTGAGCTCAAGAATTCAAAACCAGCTGGCGTGGTGGCTCATGCCTGTAATCCCAGTACTTGGGAGGCAGAGGCAGGAAGAGCGCTGTTTAAGGCTTGCCTGGGCTACATAGTGAGCTCAGAGCCACCCTGAACTACAAAATGAGACCCTGTCTCAAAAAAAAAGAAAAAACAAACCCTCTTTCCCAAGACCAATTATAGATATCAGAACACCCTTTCCCCCAAGCCAGCCATAAGTCTTAACTATGTCTTAACTATATCTAGCTTTCCTCCACTTTCTGTCTAAGATGTCCATAAATTCCTGATCTATTTTGTCTGAAGGTAAGTCTGTTATGATGTGTATCTAGATGTCTCTCCAAAGCTTCATGGTGAGGGGTTTTAAAAGTGCCTGGATTTCGGGTGTGATTGTGGGTTAAGAGTGTGTGGTACTGGTTCACTCCACTGATTGGTTTAGCAAAGTTCTTAGTGTGAGTAACATCACCTAAAAGGCTTGTAGCTTCGGTGAGATAAAAGGGAAAGGGAGGCTCACTGCTTGTTACCTCCTGCCTGCTGCGCATGCATTATTTTTCCTCTGTGATGCTCCTCTGCCATGCTACCCTACCTGGCTACGGCCTGAAACCACAGGAACTATAAACTGTAAGCCAAAATAAGCCTTTCTTCCTTAAGAGTCAGGTACTTCATCTCAGCAACAAGAAATGTAACTAAGACAATCTCACAAGATTCCCGTTTCAGACAGAGTTCTGTTCCATGCCAGAAAGAAGGAATGCTGCATAGAGAAGCCAAGAAGAGTCTGGGTAGCCAGCCTTGCTGGTTTCCTACCTCTCAGTTTAACATGAGATCACACACTTTTTGTCCAATCATGTTCCTTTATGGCTGTCCACGCTTTACTGAACTTAAGCATGAAAAATCTTTGGGTCTTTATTTGGAAGCTTTCAAAATCACATAGAGTAAAGATCAAAAAAATCTGTTATGCTTTTCTCTTGTTCATCTGACTGTTGTCACAGGAGTGTTGGCCAAGAAAGTGCTGGCAGAAAAAGGACCGCCTTCTTCCTGCCTGTGACAGCTAAGCCGGACTGTTCACTTGGCCGGCTTGAGAGCCATGCAGGGCTGAGTAAAGCACCTCTGAGTGTGTCTGTGGGAGCGTGACCTGGGGCACGCTGCGCGCCTCGTTCCTGGGCTGTCCACCCGTGCACTGCTGTCCCGTGCTCTGCTCTCTGCCCCGTTACGTGGGCAGCTTTGCTCTGCTTTGCCCTTCTGCCATGACATCCCTTCCTGAGCCACTGTGGGTGCTGAGGGCCAGGGATTCAGTTCAGTGCTTTCAGGGTCTCCCTCGCAAGTGCAAAATCCTGAGTTCAATCCCCAGTAACCACATACAACAATGCTGGGCGTGGTGACTCACACCCACCAGCAATCAGCACCATATACCACAGTGCCGGGCATGGTGGCTCACGCCTGTCATCCCAGCACTCGGGAGGCAGAGACAGGAGGATTGCTGAGTTTGAGGCTTGCCTGGGCTACATAGTAAGCTCAGGGGCAGCCTGAACTACAAAGTGAGAACTTGTCTCAAAAAAAATAAAAATAAAAATAAAAAACGGGTGCTGGGTATTCGGTCCCGGTGACAGGGATGCCACCCAATACACTGCTCTACACCAAGCGCATACTTGCTTTACTGGTCCTCTGGGGCCTGGAGTTTCTACTCTACCACGGAGCAGTTCCTTATTTTTTCCCCATTAACCCACGATCTCCCTGCCTGCCTGGGCCCCGCTGGCAAAGTTCACTGTACTCTCACCCTCTCACCACTGCCTGTGGTCCCCTCACTCTGCGGGACTCTGATCTCTCATCTCCCGGTGGGTCACTACCACCGCTTAGGCAGACGTTTGTGCTCCCTATCTGATTCTCTTCGGGCCCCTGGCAGCTGGAACGTTCATTAATTAAATCTATGTCTCCGGGCCCACTGTTTCTCCCCCCCAACCCCTGTCCTTCCTTTCCTGGCATTTTCAACATGGTGAAATGGAAGTAACACCAGAAGCAAAAAAGAAAAGATGTAGGTGAGCACCTGGGACTTTTGCGACCCCTTTGCAAGTGACTCTGCCTCACTTCCCTCAGTCACTCTCTACATACAATGGGGATAAGGATGTGTTCTTACCGAGCTACTTCACACAGCACTTTCCAAATAGGTCAAATAATGACAATGTTTTGAAACTATAAAGATCTTAACGAATAGAAGAGATTATTCGCCAGAAAAACTGACCTGTCTCCTATAAATCCATAACTTTTAAGACGTCATCTCACCCTCACATCTCTTGGTTAAAAAAAAAACTTTCTCAAAGAAGCTGCCAGCTGGTCAGATTTCCTCCTGTCTCTTACATTTCCCTCTTCAATAAATCAAAGAAAAAACTTGTAGGTAGAGTCACCTTCAAGGCAACACGATTGGGGGCTCAACAGCATGTAGAGAAGTCCTTTTATTCCCCTTGGCAGAATGCTCAGGGCCAAACCTACAGCATTGATTGCGTAACGCAATTTAAGCTCCATCTGTGTGCCGTACACAGGGCGTTCACGGAACATTATTTCTCTTACACGGTATCAGAACAAGTTCTTTCCAGCTAACAAAGTAATCTGAATCTCATCTTTCGATAAGAGCTTTTATTAAGCCTGCACCCTACCTTTCAGCTCTGAAAAATCACTGAAATACTGCTTTGGAAATATAGGCCAATTTTGTGAGCCTCTTTACCCAAAGCCTTTCTGAGGATGCCCATTTCTAAAGACCTGGAAATATGCCAGGGAAAACGAGAGAGATCAGCAGAGCTTGCCTGACAACAGCAAGCAAGACAAATACATCAGGGATGGTTGCTTAATACTCAGACATTCAGCAGTGCGGGACTCTGGGTCCAAGTTCCTCAAAACTCAATAATGGATAAACATCATTAGAAACAAACTGATAGAATCTGAGGATAAACTGGAGGTTCTTTATGTCATCTGCATTACCACAGTGCAGTGTGGGTACTTGATAAGTTCCCACCTCATCAGAGCAAGCGGTAGAAAATCTCCCCTCCTATCCTAGCTGACTTATTCCAGACCCTCCAAGCTGCCATGTCATGGTATTTCAACACAAATGAAATTTGAAAGTCTCCTTCATTGATTTATAATTATAAACTGACGCACTGGATCAAATTTGAAAAAAAAATATGCAGGTAGAAAAATAAATGCTCATAATCCCCGAACTAGAAATAATCACTCCTAATTTTTTTTTTTTTTTTGCTTTTTGGAGACAGGGTCTCGCTTTGTAGTTCAGGCTGGCCCTGAGCTCACTATGGTGCCCAGGCAAGCCGCCGCGAACTCAGCAATCCTCCTGTCTCTGCCTCCCGAGTGCTGGGATTACTATCACTCCTAATTTTTGATACATTTCTGTCAAGGTTCTTCGGACCCTGTAGAAATATCTAAAACTGAGGCTGGGTAAGAAGCACTTGCGGGTGGCGCGCAGTGAGTCTTGGCAGAAGGACTCCAGGTGCTGCTAAAGTATCCAGGCCCGCAGCAGGCCTGCCGCTGGAGCAGCCCAGAAGCCCGCGGGACCTCTACTCTTCTGCCAGCCGGACGGGTAAGGAGAGCGGCGCGGATCGCGCAGTGAGGGAGCCCCGGCAAGAAGGGCCCGGGGCCCATTAAACGGAGCTCCAGCCCACAGCTCTCCTGTGGCCAGGGGGACACGAGGCCTTGGAGTCACCATCTCCGCGAGGGCCGAACCACACAGGGCTGCTGCGTGGGAAGAGCCTCCGGAGGCACCACCCGCGTGTCTGTGGACACCGGGTCAGAGCGCCAGTGGCCCTGCAACCTAGACTGAGGCCCTCAGGGTGCGCCTCTGCCCAGTCCGGCGTGTTGAGAAAGACCTACAATTACATTTACAGAACCATAAAGTCACACTTATCTTCTTAAAAATACATAGTATTAAGTGACCTCCGATAATACGGAAATGAGCACTCGGCCCACTCAGGTGTGTGCATCTTACTACATGCATTTTCAAACCAGTATCACAGGAAGGATCAACAACTAATGATAATCCAAAGAAGAGATATGAAGGGCCACTCCTGGCGCCCGTGACTCCCCACGCGGACGGTTCTGGGAGCTAACGAGAGTGGCATGTTAACAGCGGTCTGACTGCCACAGGCCGGGGGAAAGCTTAGGCTGGACCTACCACCAGGCAGCTCGCTGGCACAAGGATCAACTCTCCTACGTCTTCCAGGGAGTGAGCTTCAGATGAAGCAGAGAACCATGAGTGAGACAAAGCGAAATAGTACCTGAGAACGGCAGAGGCACAGAAGTGTTTTAATCCCCTCCAGTGCTCCTCACTTGCAGCCAGAATCACAGGTGGAATTCACATCCTTGCCTCTACACACAGAAGAAGGATCCTCAGACACTGATGAGTTTATCTTTTGCTTTTTTCCCCCCACTATGGGAGACGGAACACAGAGCCTTTGTACGGAGCTACATCCCCAGGCTGCTTTTATATTTTGTTACGAGACAAGGTCTCACTAAGTCACTCAGGATGCTCTTGCCTCAGGTTTCCAGGGTGCTGGATCACAGGCACTTGCCTGGTACGCGTGGGGCTGTGGGTTCAATTCAAGGGCCGGGGGTGGGTGTGGGAAGCAAATCTGTAGAGCTAGAGAGTAAAGGGGGAAATCAGGTGACCACTAAAGAATAAAAGGTTTCTTTTGTGCCAAGTGAAAATGTTTGAAAATGGACTGTGATGATGGTTGCACAGCTATACACCCGAAACCCCCCAAAAACCAAAAAACAAAACCCACACTGGGTCACTGGATTATATCACAGTAACACAGTTTTTAAAAATGCTGGCAGAGCTCCGAAGACAAAGACGAGAGCCAACGGCAACAGTATTTCATAGAGGATGCTGTGATCATGAATCCCACTGTCACCATGAGGCTGGTTACAGCTGGAGTGAAAAGGCAGAACTTCTGGCTGGATGAGCTCTGCGCACAGACTCCGGACACAGAGGT
Source organism: Thryonomys swinderianus (assembly GCA_004025085.1). Taxonomy (NCBI): domain Eukaryota; kingdom Metazoa; phylum Chordata; class Mammalia; order Rodentia; family Thryonomyidae; genus Thryonomys; species Thryonomys swinderianus. The sequence goes on along the minus strand of PVIC010014751.1, from coordinate 20,509 downwards.
ATAAACCAGGATCAACAGTCTTCACCTCGCAATGACAGGAAACAACAAGTGCTCTTTCCACTCAGGGCTAAGGGGGAAATCACAAACTCAGACCAGCCCTGTTTTCAGCGTGTGGTGAGAACAGTGGTAAAATCCCTGTTACAGAAGGCTCCTGGGGAGGGTCACACAGTGAGGGTGGACCTGGGCAAGGGTCAGACAGGGAGCAGATATAACAAATGGCAACCCTGTACTGACAGAAACGCGTGGCTCTCCTCCCTGAATTCCCATGAATAAAAATGGTTAAAAGGTGGCCTTCTGGGTGGTTTGCAGAGGTTCGGATGGAAGATTGCATTCCCTGTGGTCCTGGGATTCCACTCCTAGGACACACCCAAGTAGCTCCCAGGAGCGCTGTCCATAACCGCAACAAGTTCCAACATCTGGAATCACAAATGTCTACTCCAGAGAACGAATATATTCATTTTCATGACCCTACAGAGCTTTAGACATCATAAGCGTCCTGGGAGTGGACTTTATCTCCATTCTGCTCTCCATCTGTCATACCCAGGGACCTGGGACGGTGGTGGGGTCAGGCTGTCGGTGGTGACGCTGGTCCTTGGCTCCTCAGTGTTGATTCCCTCCCCTGTACTGTCCCTACACACGGCGCAGGTTTGAGCTTCACAGAACTGCTCGGCACAGTCACTTCCTCCAACATCGCCTGAGTGTCAGGTGTAAGAAAAGCACCGTGCTGGGTACCAAGGGTACCTAGAAAGTTGGAAAGAGTCAGAAACACAGGGCCACATTCTTGGGGCAGGTGCACAGGGGACTGTCGCAAGATGGCATTACCAGGTATACGGTTTACAGAAGGAAAGGAACAACTATGATGAAAAACTCTGAAGAATTCCGACTTTAAGGATGGATTAGCAGTGACCCTAGGTGCCTTTTACTTCCATCGGACACTTAACGTCCAAATTCACTGTCCTAGGGGTCCTTCTTTCTCACCAGCTGCACCCTTGGGGCACAACTAGGGGTACATGCTGGGTCACCCTCCTTCAGTGAGTCATTATCTAGAAGTCAACAGATTCAGCAGGCTCAGGAATGAGCCCACAGGAAGCAAATCCCACCACCAGCCCTAGCTTTGGGACCTTGGGCAAGGCCACTGGTTTCCTCCCCTCTACAATCATAATCATCATTACAATAGGAAAGTTGACACCATCAACCTAAGAGGTTGTCCATGGGGTTAAATGAACAGTATATGTACTGCTTGGCACTAACACTGAGTATATCATTAAAGACCAAATATAAATATTCAGGAATCTAGAATATTTGGTAGAATCTTGGTACGTCCAACTTCCCCACGTGTTCGTTTAAAACAAGTCTCCAAGCTCAATTTTTGTTTGTTTGTTTTGTTTTTTTGAGACAGGGTCTTGGTTTGTAGTTCAAAGTGGTCCTGAGCTCACTATGTAGCTGAGGCAAGCCTCAAACTCAATGACAATTCTCCCTCCTCTGCCTCCTGAGTGCTGGGATTATAGGCGAAACCACCATGCCTGGCTCCAAGCTTGACTCTTCGAGGAAAGCAATGTCATCATCTTCTTCCATCTGCCTCCAGCACCCAACACTGTGCTTTGCATGCACAGGACATGTTCAAGAATGTCCAGTAAGATATGCAGCAGAGGGTGTCTCAATAGCAAAGGCTAAGTTTCTCAGGTAACCCCTAGAATCAGGCAGCCACAGCTGTCCTGTTTTCAAAAGGACTGTTTTCGAAAGCCATCCAGAGGTGAATCTGGCAACAAAGTTCATAAATTCTACCCAGAAAGGCAGCAGGGCATATACCCATTTCACTCCCCAAGCTTCTTTGTTTCACTTCTTTTTTTCTTTTGGTGGTACTAGAGATCAGACTCAGATCCTTGTGCTGCCAAAGCAGGGCCGGTACCACCCGAGCTAAATCCCCTTAAAAGTGTTTCTTTCTTCCACTGTAAATCAGTACATCAAGGACAGGCAATAACTTATTTCTCTCTCCCAAGCCTAATAAAATTAAATTTTAAACTGTCAGTCTTATAGTTTCCCATTGCCTTCCATGTCTGCCTGTAAGGTAGGTCTTGACCTTGATTTTAATTACATTAGCTGCCAGAGGGAGCTAATCAAAGTTGCATGCTCTTAGGAAAGGTATCTCAGGAGCTACTTGGGAAACTCACATAACTGAAGGCAGGAAGATCACAAGTTCAGGGCTGGGGAATTTAGTTCAGTAGTTCTGGTGCCTGCCTGGCAAGCGCAAAGTCCCGAGTTTGATCCTGATAACCACAAACCACAGTGCCCGGCATGGTGGCTCATGCCTGTAATCCCAGCACTCAGGAGGCAGAGGCAGGAGGATTGCTGAGTTCAAGGCTTGCCTGGGCTACATAGTGAACTCAGGGCCAGCCTGAACTACAAAGCAAGACCCTGTCTCAAAAAAAAAAAAAAAGATCACAAGTTCAAGTCCAGCCTGTCTCAAAATATAAAAAGGGCTGTGGATGCAGCCCCATGTGAAAACTCCTGGTTCTACTGCCAGTATTAAAAAAAAGAGGTAACTGTGCCGGGCGTGGTGGCTCACGCCTGTAATCCCAGCGCTCGGGAGGCAGAGACAGGAAGATTGCTGAGTTCAAGGCTTGCCTGGGCTACATAGTGAGCTCAGGGCCAGCCTGGACTATAAAAGGAGACCCTGTCTCAAAAAAAATAAATAAATAAAAAATAAAAAAGAGGTAACTAACTCAAAATTATGTCAGTGGAGCAGGATATAACTCTGTCTGACTCACAGGGAGAAGCTGCTGAGCCCCAGGATCAGAGGAAGACTAAGTGAAGACAAGGAAGAAGACATCTTCACCCAGGAGAAGGCTCAGAAGAAACTGGGTCTTAGAGGTTATGCTTCCAGAATTGCTAAAGCCTACAGAATTATAAGAAAATAAATTTCTATTGCTTAGGCCGTCCACTCTGAGGCATTTTGTTGAGGCAGTCCTGTTTTCAGAGTCAAGAGCACCAAGACCTATCAAGTACTTGGTCACAGAGAAGAACAGGAAGCAGAGAAGTAGCTTATCCAGGCCCACGCTCTACATACTGCTCAACCTGGCACAACCTGCAGAATAGAGCAAATGTACTATCCACACTGGAGTCTTACCACATTTTCTGGCAGCTTGTGTCCAGGGAGGTATTTTACATTTTCATGGTCATTATTTATGATGTCTGTCAATTTTCGCCCATTGACTGTTTCTTCAAAGACCCACATCTTGACTGTGGAGGCAAACTTCTGCAGTTTCTTGACATTATTACCAATTATTTTTGCAACAGCTGAACCCCTACAAAAGAAATCATGGGACAGAAGAAAAATTAACCTCATTTTGGTCAAAGGAAAAAGGAATCTGATCAAAATTCAAAAGATCTGTGTTTTGATTCTGATTTAAGCACTCAGTTTGCTCAGGACAGGATGTATGTCAAACTCAAACCATTTGCAAATTACTTCTCACCAAGAACCACCACCCCTCTGGGTCAGGAGAGCCCTAGAATTTGGCATGATGTCAAAAAACACCACCCTGGGCTGGAGGGTTAGCTCAGTGGTTCGAGCGCCTGCCTCACCTGCCTCGCAAGCGCCTGAGTTTGATCTCCGGAAACCATATACAATGCTGGGCGTGGAGACTCACACCCACCAACAATCAATACCACATACCACAGTGCCGGGCGTGGTGGCTCACGCCTATAATCCCAGCACTCGGGAGGCAGAGACAGGAGGATTGCTGAGTTCAAGGCTTGCCTGGGCTATATAGTGAGTTCAGAGCCAGCCTGAACTACAAAGCGAGACCCTATCTCAAAACAAAAAAACAAAAAACCAAAAAAAAAACCACCCTGCAAAACCAGTAAGAATCAACCTATCTAGGAAGAGTGTCACAAGCAGAAAAGAAACAGAAGTGTAAAAATCATACAGTGGGTTTTAAAGCCTCCAAGGAAAGTAGACTACATTTGCAATCTACAAGCAGATTAAAAAGTAGCCACTGTAAAACAAACGGTTCTGATAAACTGCAGAAGGCCGAAGGCGGAATCATAAAGGCAGACAAGAGTATGGGTGGATTCCAGAAAGAACCAAAGTCAAAGTCAAAGCCAAAGCTTAGGTCAGGAGCCGTCTGCACTCTGGCTGCTCCCAGTGCCCAGGCGGCCTCCAGCCCCCAGCTCCCTTTCATCTGCATCTCTGTTCAGCTAACAAATTCTGATAATGGCCAATTTCTCCACCGCCACAGGGAAGCAAGTGAAAGCTAACTAATTAGTGTGAGTCCTCAGATAGATCCTGGCCACAGGTAGCGGTGGCAGCTATGTTTTATGGCCCCTCATAAAAAAAATCCAATCTTCTTACAGGGGTGGGGCCACCAGCTGAGCCAATCAACCTCGATCTCTGGTCTCTGAGTTGAGAAATCACTTGTTTTTTTACAAAACCTTTGTGGTGGTTAGGCATAGTGGTATACACCTGTAATCCCAGCACCCAAGAAGCTGAGGCAGGAGAATTTCTAAATTTGAGGACAGTCTAGGCAACTTCTCCTGTAACTGGGAGAGCAAAATGGAACTTTAAAAGTTATTTTTTTCTTTTTCTCCTTTGGAGACAAATGGCTTCCTCCAGCGTGAGCACCAAACCTTCCTCTCAGCCTAGATGACATACATGTGCTGGACACAGGAGTATGGGTTTTAAAAGAGATGAAACCAGTTTGAGTAGGCCTATTATTTGACTATATTCCTTTTCCTATTTTTCTTGCTCTAGAAGAACCCAGATACACCAAGACAGTGAGACAGTGATTTGAGGTGAAGGAGGCCTCCATCTCCTCAGGGCCTTTATACCCTTTTATTATAGATAGGTAAGCTAGACATCTTGCAGGCAGACAGGCAGGCCCTTGAGAAGCTCACAAGAAGGAAAACCTTCACTAAAGTTCAGCATGATCAGAGGAGAAAACTACCCCTTCCAGATACTAGTGACTGATAGGCCTTAATCTCTTCCTGGGGAGGGCTAAGAGCTGGATCCACCCCCTCCCCAGGAACACAGTGATCACAAATCCCCTGGGGTCCAGGGCCAGGACCTTAACCCACCTTCTCTGGGAAAAGTCTCCTGACTGAAAATCCTTGAACGCTTGCTATGTGACTAGATTTCTCATTGGATCCCATCTAGTCAGTACTACCTAAGCAACCGTACTTGTAATCTTATTGGTTGATCATAGTTTTGTCCATTTTGTGATTTCTCATTGTACCAGTATTACCTAAGCATCTGTACTTGCAATGTTACTGGTTGACTGTAATTTTGTCCCACCTTAAACCTGCCTCACCTTGTGGGTTTGTTCCATAGAAGCCCCCTGGGAAGTGAGGTGATGGGTTTTCCCATTTTTTGGGTCCCCTTCTGTCTGTCTTAGGCAGAAGCTTTCTTTCTCAATAAAGGTTTCCTGTTCTTAACCTCTGTTGTTCCTAAAATTCATTCTTTGATTTTAGAGAACACGAGCTCCCATTTGAGGTATCTAACAAGTGGGGAGCTAGACTTGCTCCCCTGTACCACTTTCTACAAAATAAATGCCCTTCTTTGATTTGGTCAGTGGCAAGCAAACAAACCTGAGCCTATGAACCTAACTGGCCCGTTTCCAAATAAAACATTTAAAAACGGATTGGGGATGCAGCTCAGTGCGAAAGTCCTGCGAAATACCGCAAAAACAGAAAAACCTTCCTGGTGTAGGAGCAAATGCAGAGATGTAGGAAACAGCACCTTACAAATTCCAGAGTTAGGGAATTGCTGTATGTATTTTCTGACAATTACTCTCAAGATACTCTGAGATGGGGGTGGTGTAGTATGAAGAAGACGCTAATACTGAACGTGTTAGAGTAATTGTCCTTACTCCCTGAAAATCTGTTAGTCGAATCCAATGCTAATTCATCCTAGCATTTCAATCATGGCACTTCAATAGCCAAAAAAATCTGAATAATTCTTAATATAGATTATCATTATTTTCCCTTTCCTAAAATGGACCAGAAAACCTAAAGCAGTAGTTCCCGACTTTGGCTTCACATTAATTTAGGTGGAAAGTTAAAAATCCGGAGTCGCAGGGCATGCCCCAGACCAATGAAACAGGCACCTCCGGGGTACGGTTTTCATAGCTCCTCGGGACTCGAGTACAGCCAGGCCGGAGCGGCTGCTCTGCACAGAGACCTGACAGTGGTGCCCCTGCCCCGCAGATGAGCGGCCGTAAATATTGAGGTGGCACAGCCACCCCCGGCTCTGTCAGCAGGACAGCTCATTAAACAAATAGCCGCTAATCCAATTGCCTCCTGGGGCTTTGTGAAAGGGGTCCAGAAACCTCCCCACCATCACTGTCACCTTTATTCTAATCTTGGAAACCAGAGCTCACGGGCTCAGAGTAAGAAATAGACCAGCACGTTGTGTTCCCCGGCACCAAGTATGTAGCGTGCACAGGGTCACAGAGAACAGGGGTGACTACAGGGACGCAGCACCAGCGGAGGAGACGGAGAGGACACGGCGTCTCCAGATACAGTAAACCAGTGAGAGAACGAGTCAGAACCAAAGAGCCTCTCCCTGTCATCTGGCTAGACCAACTGGCTTCGCCCTTTACAGCTGCCTCTTAGAGAAGCCACGCGTCTGCCTTCAGAGGCAGCCCTGAGACATCTGCTGAAAGAGCCGGGGAAATGTGAATGAATATTGGTACTGTTGAGCCTCCCGTAGCTGTGGTGGCACATGCCTGTAATTCTAGCACTTAGGAGGCTGACGAAGGGGGATTTCCGTGAGTTCAAGGCCAGCCTGGGCTACACAGTAATTTTAATCTGAAATACAAACTGAGACTCTCTCAAAAACAGTAACAACAAGGGCCGGAGGGTTAGCTCAGTGGTTCTGGCGCCTACCTCGCAAGCGCAAAGGTCCTGAGTTCGATCCCCGGAAACCACATACAATGCTGGGCGTGGAGAGTCACGCCCACCAACAATCAATACCGCATACCACAGTGCCGGGTGTGGTGGCTCACGCCTGTCATCCCAGCACTCGGGAGGCAGAGACAGGAGGATTGCTGAGTTTGAGGCTTGCCTGGGCTACATAGTGAGCTCAGGGCCAGCCTGAACTACAGAGCGAGACCCTGTCTCAAAAAAAAAAAAATAGTAACAACAAAAGGCCTAAGCCTACCAGACTGTACATTCTCTGGGATTCAACCATGCTTAAAATGACAAGACAAAGGAAACTCCAGTTGTATTATTTACTTCTACTGGGAAATCAAAACCTCATTCTGTCTCCTTGCTTGCATCAACAACTCCATTCATCACTCACTCACTCATTATGTAAACAGCAAATATTCCAGAGCACCTACTGTGCATAATGCTGTGGATTCAGCAGAGGAAAGGCAATGTTCTCGTCACCCTCAAAAGCTTACCACAAACTGTGATGGCAGCCATCACCTACAGGACAGACAGAAGATGCCACTGACTCCTAATACTAATGCTGACCTTGATTAATGGAAAAGGTTATACTTTATATTCCAAATGCCCCTAGATCCAGAAAGGATTATAAAAAGTAGGATTAAAACCTGCTGTTCCCACTTCAAGATTGGTATAATTGACCTTTCAGGTGTTCAAGAACTGAGGCTTCGAGACTAAAACTAAGGCAGATAAAATAGCTACGAGTATAGCCAGTGTTTTCACTGTTACCCTCCAAAGTCTGCCAGGACCCAGGGCACGAAAGGGCCCTGCAAGTCTGGTGAGCCAACCTACCTAGCAAGCTGGGGCATTGTTGGATCCCAAATGACAGGAGTCAACAACGCGCATTTAGGGCTGGAGATGTAGCTCAGTGGCACTGTGACTGTGCATGGCTGGCAAGGATAAGGTCCTCAGTTTGATGCCCAGTACCGCAAAACAAAACAAAACAAAACAACCTCAAAATAAAATGAGAACAACAATAACAATAACAAAAAACTGAACATCCATTTTGTAAAAAGGAGGGTCACTAAAGAGGAAAATGTACACGATGCTTCCTAGAGAAGCCATATGGTCAAGCAAGACTGTGACCCATCCTTGCAAATGACACAGCTGGTAGAAGGAAAAGCTTGAGGAGTGAAGAGCTTCTTAGCATGGCCCTTGAGAAGCTTTAACTGAGCCTGATGAATATAAAGACATATGTAAATTAATTTTGATTAACACAGGTATTTGATTTGGTTTAAATATCCAGTGGGAAAGTAAAAATTTTAAAAGAGTAATAAATAGTAATATAAAAACAGAAAAAGCTATGTTAGATACAAAAAGTGGCTCCAAACACTACTCCCTGCTGCTAGTCTCCACTGCACTTATAACATCTTTTTTTTTTTTTTTTTTTGAGATAGGGTCCTGTAGTTCAGGCTGGTCCTGAGCTTACTATGTAGCCCAGGCAAGCCTCGAACTCAGCAATCCTTCAGTCTCTGCCTTCTGAGTGCTGAGATTACAGGCATGAGGCACCACACCAGTAACTGTGGTGTGTGGTACTGATTGCTAGTGGGCGTGAGTCACTATGCCTGTTATTGTTGTATGTGGTTACTGGGGATGGATCCAGGGACCTTGCGCTTGCCAGGCAGGCACCAGAACCACTGAGCTAAATCTCCAGAACTCACCTGTAACATCTTAATCTACAGCCATGACAGTTCATGATTCCCAGTCCTACTACCTCTTCCAAAAGTGAGGAAACAGCCTCTCTGTTTATTGCTATTATAGTATTCAGTATACTTCAGACACTCTTCAGGAGATTTGGCTTGTATAGGTGCACCTATAGGACAAAATGCCAATATAAATATTCTAGCTACTAATGTTTGTTACCTTTGAGGTACAAACTTCCTGTTACTGACTTTAGGCTTTATATGTTTACCGGATCTGATACTGGTCACTACAAAAAGGCCTTCAGGTCTATAAAACATGAGTCAGATCCAGGCCTGGTGACATATGGCAAAAATTTTAATGGCTCAAAGGTCACAAAAATGTAGATATCTTTATTTAGTGTATTCCTTTGCCACAGTTATAATTCAAATAGGATTTATTGGATTTCTTTGACAAATCAGGGAAAAGTCTGTATGCTCTAAAATTTTATTAGTTGCACTTAGATTAACACCTCTTGCTCTCTTTTCCAGACCATCAAAGGACGATGGTTCATCAAACAACAAAACTCATCTTTTTATGCTCCCATTAGATCAGTCAGAGTAAGACTTTTGATCCTCGGGTAGGCAGATAAGCACTTCACCTCAGCCTGAAGCAGCCATAAAATGATGAACCTTTGCATCTCTTAACAATAAAGGATCAAAGTGGGAGTAGGCTGGAGGAGGTAGGATAGAAGAATAAAGATGGTAGCAAGGAGAAAAGGAATATCGTAATTTATAAATTATACATTTAAGACTGCAACTTCAGGATACAATCAAGGTTACCTAAGATTATCTTTATTTGTGCTCCCTCGCCTGGTTTATGCTTCTTTTTTCAAGACCATCATACCTAAATTCCCTTAAAGATACTGTAAGTTTATAAATTAGTTTAGTTGATGAGGGAAAGGGCAGAACCTGGCCTTAAGAGAAACTTAATCAAAGGATTCAAAGAATCTTTCTTGGCAAGATATCTTTGATCATCTTTCTTAAAGAAAAATACAATAGACTGGGCCTATATCATTCTCCAACAAAACAATTCATTATCTTTCTACCTGTGGGTGACTCACAACTTTTCACTTGTAAACAGAGTCTCAACTTTCTATAGATTCACAGATTCCACAGTTTCTACCACCAAAACACATAAATATTCCCAAGTCCAGACTACAATGTGCTGCTGTCTTGAGAACCTGCGCTGTCTTTGAGTATGGACTTCTAAAATTCTGCCTAATAAATCCCTGAATACTTCTTTATAAATAAATAAAGCTTACTACTCCTTCACAGAGACAAAACAAGGAGAAAGGCATTCGCAATCCTGGGTGTCGTGCAAGAAGGAAAATGTTTGGTTTGAAGGGTGAACTGGTAAACTTTAACACAAAGTCAGGACGAACTCAGCCTACCCAGGTTGGTCCCTGAGAAGTCTCCTGAGCATCTGTTGAGGGAATGATGATAGACGGAGCCCGGCCTGGTTCAGGGAGAAGACCACACCTACTGAGAAGCAAAGAACCTCATAATCAGGTCTGGGATGAGCGCTACAGCGCAGCTCCTCGCTCAACACAGTGAAATGCAGACACGTGTGTCCCCAGGCAAGCCAGAACCTCCACCGATCAGAAGACCCCGAACAAAATAAAATGCTTTAAAATTTGGCAGCTGAGCTGAGATGGAGTGGGCTGTTTTACATCCAAAGTTGATGGATACAGCAAATATGACCTCTTGGAGTAATGAGAGGTAATCTGTAGTCATTTGGGACCAGATGGTGTGTCCATCATGCAAGGATTTGAGATAGGGGAGGTGGTAAGAGTGGCAGAAAGACTATGGAGTTTAATAGTAAATTTAAAAAGAAGAGAAATAAAAAGATCCTAGTGCCTATAAAACCTAGACGTGGTCTACGGTAACTTATAGGACAATCTTCTAAGGGGAGAGGAGAGAGCAGGACTTTAGCCTATATATTTTATTTTAAACTCTTTAGTTACAAATTCCACGTTGAATACTTCTCCACTATCCTCCTTGATGTGTGTCATTTACAAAAACCTCAAGAAGTGGGCTGGAGGGTTAGCTCAGTGGTTCCGGCGCCTGCTTTGCAAACTCAAGGACCCAAGTTCGATCCCCAGTAACCACATATAATGCTGGGCGTGGAGACACGCCCACCAATAATCAACAGCGCATACCACAATGCCGGACGTGGTGGCTCACGCATGTCATCCCAGCACTCGGGAGGCAGAGACAGGAGGATTGCTGAGTTCGCGGTGGCTTGCCTGAGCACCATAGTGAGCTCAGGGCCAGCCTGAACTACAAAGCAAGACCCTGTCTCCAAACAGAAAAAACAAAACAAAACAAAACAATAAAAACAACAAAAAACCTCAAGAAGCACAATCCACAACCAAAAGCTTTGTGGTTCTACAGCGGTACTAAACATTCACTTGCACATATTACCCCTTCTGACCAATGTGGAGGAATGGCATTACCTCCATCTGTCATGCTCCAGATAGACTAAGCGGAGTGTTTTGGAGACAACTGAGTTCTTTAAAGGACCAGAGTCTATTTAGAAGCAACATTCCCCATTCTAAAACACATGACTGAGGCTGGGGGTGCAGACCAGGGGGCAGCTCCTGTGTAGCAAGTGTGAGGGCTAGGTTCCAACCTTAGCACCACACACATGCACACACATACATACACACCACAGATAAAGTATTGGTGAAGTTTCTCAAGGCACTTTACGTATTAGCTATGAAATCCCATCATCACACTCATGGAGTGGCCATGTTTCGGCTACTTGTGGATACACTATAGAAGGCCAACCAAGAACGGACGTTTCCATCCCTGGGTGAAGGGCATGAGCTGCCAATTTTACATCTAGCCTAGCTCATCCATCTACAGAATGACAGGAGAGGCAGAGGACCTCTTCCAGGTGTCTGGTTGAAACCAGTGTTTTCCCAAGGTAAGAACAGGAATCAGGGTTTTCCCCAAAGCTGCTTGCTACCTGTGCACACAGAACACATGACGCAGACTCGCTTGTGGCCCTTCAGCCCTCATGGTCCTGAGAGTGTGCAGGTCTCAGGTAAGTGCTGGGATGTGTCACCACCTCCAGGTAGCAGTATCTATCAAGAGTTTTATCACATTGTTTTGCTTTCATGATACAGGTTTTGCTGATGTTATTATCTTCTACTTGTACTATTTACTGCAGTGACCTTCAATTTTGTTTTACAACGAACTTTAAAGAAAGGATAGGAAGTAGGTAACTCTGTGAAGCAGACAGAGGCAAGATTTATAGTCGTATGAAGGGGCCACTCCATCACTCTGGCCCTGCCTCACAGCCAACCAAGTGAAGCGCCCATGTGGGCCTTACCTGGGAAGGGGGTTGAGGAGACTTTCAGGAAGCCTCTGGAACCTCAGTAATCAGGCAGCAGCAGATGACTCATCACTAGGGAATGCCCACCTCTTCAGTTTGGCCCAAGCCCAACAGAACACATTTCAGTGGCCTATGGTTTTTTTTCAGGATGTGACCCTCCAGTGCATCTCTCCTTTTATCTAGAAGCAATCGAGGTCCAGGGAAGCGAATTCGCTAGAGCTCAGCCAAACTCTCCACGTTCTGTGTTCTCTGCTCTCCCTGTGCGGATTTGAGTTACGGTTCCATGGGTAAGAGAAAAAGCCAATTCTGGCCTAAATAACATCTACTCTTTCTCTCATAAAAGCAATGTATAGAAGAAAAAAGAATTATGAATAATTTCACCACCCAGGCATAACTACAGTGAACGTTTTCTGTAATTCTTTGCAAAAAAGGACTTTTAAAGTACAATCAAATGCCAAAGAACTAGATGCAAATATAAAATGAAATATTTTAAAAATAGTTTCAACTCAGTGAATGTTCATTTGATCTCTGGATAGAAAGCCTTCTAAGCTTAAAAATCAAAAGAAGAAACTACAGAGAAAAAAGGATCAATGTCAACAACTTCTCTTAAAAAAGGAGGCAGATGAAAAAAGCCTTTCGGTCTACTACAGAGGAGAATGGTTACCACAGAATGATAGATTTAACAAAAGGCAAGATGAAAAATTGTACAGACCATGTGATCATTTGCAGTTAACAAATGTACTTCCTCACAGTCATCTGGGACAGCTACTATCAAAACCTCAAATGCTGTTGAGGATGTGGAGAAAATGAAATCCTTAGGCACACTGATTAGACTAGGAGGTAAAGTGTGGCCATTTCTCAAATAATGAAAAATAGAATTCCCAAATGATCCAGCATTCCTATTTCTTGGTGTATACCAAAAAAAACTGAAAGCAGGGATTCAAACAGGTACTTGATGCTCATTTTCATAAGCAGCATTATTCACAACAGCCCAAAGGTAGAAGCAATTTAAGTGTCCATCAGTGGACAGATATACAAAATATGGCACATACAATACAGACAGTAGACATTATTCGGTCCTAAAAAGGGAATTCTAGCATAATCTACAATATATACAAACACTGAAAACATGCTATATGAAATACACCAGATATGGATGAACATGTAATATACAATACCATGTACATAACATTTTTTTTTTTAAGTCACAGAGACAGAAAGTAGGAGGGTGGTTGTTAGGTTATGAGGGGCAGTTTATTGTTTAATGAATATTCAGTTTCAGTTTTGCAAAGTGGCAGTGAATGAAGAATTATTGTTTAATGAATATTCAGTTTCAGTTTTGCAAAGTGAAGCAGGTCCTAAGATTGGTTGTGTGGCAAAATCAACATACTTAATACTAATTAACTACACATTTAAAAATGATTATAAAGGAAAATTGTATCCAGGTATGGTGGCTCATGCCTGTAATCCTAACACTCGGGAGGCAGATGCAGGAGGATTGCTGAGTTTGAGGCTTGCCTGGGCTACATACTGAGCTCAGGGCCAGCCTGAACTACAAAGTAAGACCCTGTCTCAAAAAAAAAAAAAAGAAAAAGAAAAAAAAAAGAAAGGAAATTGTGTATTTTACCATAATTTAAAAGCAAAAAACCACAGGTCTGTAATCCTAGCTATTTAAGAGCTTAAAGAAGGAGTATTAAAAGTTCAAAGCCAGTCTAGTCAACTTAGTGAGACCTTGTTTCAAACATAAATAGGGGGCCAAGGATTTAGCTCAGTGGTTCCAATGACTGCCTTGCAAGTGCAAGATCCCAAGTTTGATTCCCAGTACCACAAAAAAAAAAAAAAAAAGCAAAAGCTGGTTGAGTTCAATCCCCAGTACTATAAAACAAAAACAAAAATGAAAAGGGCTGAGGATGTAACTGAGTGGTAGAGAACTTGCTTAGCATGTGTGAGAACTGGGTTCAAACCCCAGTACCACAAAAAGAAAAGAAAGCTGGAGGACTATCTAATGAATACATCACTTTCTTGTGGGTAGGATAATGAGTGAATATACACTATCCTTCATACTTTTCCTTGTTTTCCAAAATAGACATGTACTACTAAAGTTTACTATCACTTTGATTATAAATCATTCTCATCTTTGTTGATATTTTATCAGATTCCAAAACCAAAAGGACAAATTTTAGCAGGTTGGAAGACCTATCAGCCAGTCGGCAAATATAAATGACAGGAAGAAACTGAAATCCATAGATTCTCCTCCCTAAGCCTCACTTTAGACAGTATCTTTGCAGTCGTCAAGAAGAAGGTGACCTGGATGGCCCCATGCCCCTGTCAGCCTGTGTCAGAACATCTCTCTGTGACCTGGTCAGCCATGTTATCAACTCTGCACACTGTGGAGAAAATGCTTATCTGAGTGAAAGCTCAGGGACACAGTCATACAGAATCAAAGCCATGCGTAGCAGGAGATACCTAACCTTCCCTGGCTGGCTAGGAGAGACACCCACAAGGTCGCAGAGAACGTGTGAGTCATGGTCTCATAAACTGCCTTTGGGAGCCACTAGCCTTAAGCATGGACAAGAGAGAATCACTATGTCCCCGGTGCTCCAAACAAGCATATTCTGCCCTGGAGTGCAAACTTTGTGGAAAACCACACTGTGCAGGCCCACCCAATTAATGACAAAAGGGGTCATGCAGTCCAAATTCTAACAGCCACCTGGCACCTGCTTTCTGTTAACACAATAACTGAGAGACTCTGTGTCCCTGCCCCGCAAGAATCACTGGAAACTCTTCCAAATATATACTTGAGTTTCAGTGATGCAAAATCTCAGCTTTCAAATCTGAGTGTTATCCCAGAATCGCTCTTCAACTAGGATGCTACCCTCCGCCTTCCTAATAGGTATTTGACTGATTACAAAAAGTGACCAGTAGCTGGGCACAGTGGTACATGCCTGTAATCCCATCTATTTAGGAAGCTGAGGCAGGAGGGTCACAAGTCTGAGGCCAACCGGGGCAACCTTGCAAAACCCTGTCTCAAAATAAAGAAGAACTGTGGATGTGGTTGAATGGTAGAGTACTTCCTAGCATACAGGAAGCACATGTCCTATACCACCACCACCAAAAAGAAAGTTTCAAACCTACATTTTAAGTGAGAATACCTGGATATGGTGGTGCACATCTGTCATCTCAGTGTTCAGGAGGTGGAGGCCGGAGGAGCCAAGGGAGTTGAAGGCCAATTGGAACTACCCAGTGAACGATCAATTAAACGGGTGTAGGAAAGGAGAGGTCCAACCATCCACCCCCAGGCAGCTGTATGACTTGGCACACATGACATGACCTCTGTGTAAGGCTCCTTATCTATAAAACAATGATGGTAACAACACTTCAGGCTGTGAGGATTTGCTGAGGTAAGATCTGAAGTGCTCAGACTGCCTGGTCTATGCTAAGGGCTCTTGCAGTGTTAGTCTTACTACCCAAACTGACATCTGTGTAGCTGTGGGTCAAAACTGGCCATGAGGGCCGGAGGGTTAGCTCAGTGGTTCCGGCGCCTGCCTTGCAAGCGCAAGGTCCTGAGTTCAATCCCCGGTAACCACATACAATGCTGGGCGTGGAGACTCACACCCACCAACAATCAATACACATACCACAATGCCGGGCGTGGTAGCTCACACCTGTAATCCCAGCACTCGGGAGGCAGAGGCAGGAGGATTGCTGAGTTCGAGGCTTGCCTGGGCTACATAGTGAGCTCAGGGCCAGCCTGAAGTACAAAGCGAGACCCTGTCTCAAAAAAAAAAAAAAAAAAAAAAACTGGCCATGAGCTGGCTGGTGTCAAGGAGGGCCTCACAGATAGGCTCTGCTCTGGAAGAAGTAATTTAGTCCAAGTAGCACATAGAAAGTATTAATAGAGGTAAACTAGTCCAAACTAATTTAGCATAGCTGCCAGCAGGCCCCACACCAACCCCTTTCTAGCTTGCTGTCAGGACACATCCCAGAACCATTTGCTGCCACAGCCACTCTCATCTCAGCATCCTTCTCAGCTCCACGGAGCCATCACCTATCAACCACAGCAGCATCTGAGACGAAATCCACCGGGCATCGTCACCGGTCTTGGTTCTGAAGATCAGAACCATGTTACTAGATTCACAAGAATTTATTATTTAAAACAAGATCCTCTGGAGACCAAAAGGGTAGGTCCTAGCAATGCGACAGACCAGAATGGGTGCAAATCAGGCAAACAGAATGCACACTCACCTAGTATATGTGATAATATAAATTTATTCACAGTAATTTCTAACATTTATATTACATTCCAGTTTTCAAAGTGTCTGCACAGGCAGAATCGCACAGACAACCCACACGGTGAGAGTTAAGGGGCCCAGTCTACACAAGGCACTTCTTATCACTCGGTGGATCCACTCCTGAAACCGAGGTTACAAAGGTTCAATCTAATGTAGACAAAAGGGATCAGATCCTTGTAGATATTTCTTTTTTTTTTTTTTTTTTTTAGACAGGGTCTCGCTTTGTAGTTCAGGCTGGCCCTGAGCTCACTATGTAGCCTAGGCAAGCCGCGAACTCAGCAATCCTGCCTCTGCCTCCCGAGTGCTGGGATTACAGGCGTGAGCCACCACACCCAGCACTGTGGTATGTGGTATTGATTGCTGGTGGGCGTGAGTCATCACGCCCAGCATTGTATGTGGTTACCGGGGATTGAACTCAGGACCTTGCGCTTGCGAGGCAGGTGCCGGAACCACTGAGCTAATCCTCCGGCCCCCTTGTAGATATTTCTATCAGCATGGGGCCACTACAAGAATTTCTCATTTCACCCTGAGGATATTTTTTTTGTACCGACACCTGGTGTTCCAGTCATCAGGTCAGAGTCTTCCTTCTCTGCAGGTGAAGAAACACCAATTTGAGACCTCTGGTCCTATATTACTCTTAACCCTTGCAAACCACCTCATGTTTGCAGCTCTGGGAAGTGAGGTAGAAATAATCAGCAGGGATATGGTTTTCTTAGAACAAATGTGCCTCCTAGGGAAGCACTCCCACTGCAGTGAGGAGAATGAGAAACCGTTTCACTAAGGCAGTGTTTCTCGAACTGGGTTATGCAGGTTCTGAAATAAATGAAACAAGAGAAATGAAAACAATCAGAGTTCAGCACCCCAGTAATATCTGCTACTGTGACACATTTGTTTCCAGCTGTATATGAAGTATGCTGGGTCACCATTAAACTGTTTGTCAGTTGTAAATTAAAAAAAATTTAGCTGGGCATGGTGGCTCATGCCTGTAATCCCAGCACTTCAGAGGCTGAGATGGGAGAATCACCAGGAGTTCAAGGCTATTTCCTGTGGGGAGAAAAGAAAGTGGAAAAGAACAGTGAAGAAAGAGGTTGTGGTTCAGAAAACTGCAAGTCCTGAGTATTCCTTTAATATTCGCCGTGGCTTTTATACTGAACGAATGGGGAGGTGATGGAAACAGCAGACTCTGGAGCATTTTCTGCTTTAGCCCAGCCAAGGAGGGAACTCTGGGCCTTCTCCCAGTTTGGGTTTAACCTATGCTCAGGGTAAAATTCCTTCCAGTGCCACCTGTTGACAGGGACGGGATTATTTCTTGCACACAGGAGCTAAATTACAGTCTCTCTGACTGCT
Source organism: Thryonomys swinderianus (assembly GCA_004025085.1). Classification (NCBI taxonomy): domain Eukaryota; kingdom Metazoa; phylum Chordata; class Mammalia; order Rodentia; family Thryonomyidae; genus Thryonomys; species Thryonomys swinderianus. The sequence continues at coordinate 2,903 of PVIC010014751.1, read as the reverse complement.
CTTCGCAGGCTGTGCGCAAGAAGCATGACAGCAACTGAGGAACACAAGCAAGTGGGTGCCAGAGGCAGGTGAAGAGCCGGCGTACTGCGTTTAGCGGGTCCCAGGCAAGCACCAGCGGAAGGTGGGCGAAGGTCCTCCTGACCCTCAGGCACAGGGAAAGCATCAGGCTGCAGGAGTGATGTGAAAATGTGGGCAAGAGACAGTCGCTCCCGGAAAACTCAAACTGCCAACAAGCCACTCACTGTTTTCCCTCTACCCTCTGCTTCCCCTATGACCAAACAGTAGCCTGATCTGGTCACAGACGCGGCCACAGTGCGAACGCCATGTACTCTTCCCAGATCGCTCACGCAACACAACAATCCTAAGCAGCTGGTACCCATGTTAAGAGCATCGACTCACACAGCGAAGCCGTCTGCCCAAAGCCTCCGAGCTGCCCTGTGAGGGGGAAAGGACAGAAACCTGGGGTGCTGGGTTCCCAAGCCCCTCCTTCCACTACTGCCCTACCCTGTCACCAAAAGAGGCCTGGGGTGTAGTTTTGAACATATCCTCCCAGCACAGGTGCTGCGTTTTAGTACCAGAACTGTATTTGCACTGTTTCTCAGGAATCTTCCCAAGGCACTGGTGAGCAAATTTTGTTCCATATTTGGAGAAACCCTCCAAACTTTTGTTGCTTTTACAACTTTCCAGCCATGGATAGGCAGGCAGAGGGCAGCACAGCAGGACTCAGCTTCAGGCACTAGAGGCTCTGGCTTCCTTTCTTGGACATGTCCAGAGCAAAGGAAGCTCACTGAAGGACAGAACAAGGACACGTTACACAACTCACGTCCTTCCTGGCTCCCCCGCAAGCCAGCTTGATTCACTGCCACAGGTGATGAGCAACACGGGGAAGGTATTTGGTGTGCAGAGCTTATAAGTAACAACATTTTTATTTACATATGCATGGGGGAGCTACTTCTGAGTCCCAAATGTAAATACTGATTACAAAACTTTGCATTCCTGAGGTGAGGACCAGTTCCGGGAAGTAAGTCTAGCTTTTAGTGATCTGTTTTAAAATTTCCAGACAGCTCAAGGGCCTTAGACAAAAATCAGTCCCAGCCTCAAGGAATCCAATTCACCAAATCTAACCTCAATGATAACTCTGAGGCAAATAGTCTCTCACCCTAAAAAACACTATTTACAATGTAACGTCTAACTTTGTGATAGACATTCCATTCCACTTTGTATTTCTTTTGATCTTCCAATTGATCTGAGACCTGAAGGTGGGTAGCCCAAGGGGAGGGACTGTGTTAGGGGTACCTGTATCCCTGCAAAGATCACAGCGCCTACTTAGGGAGACCACTCAAATGCCTACTAAGCCAGAACTGAACACTCCATGCTGTCTTATATTCCTGCATTCCTCAGTCTCTCTCTGAGGAGGCCGTGATCTTCTCTCCAGGACTGGAGTGGCTCTGGACAGAGAAGCCAACAATAGTTCCCATCAGATCTGGTAATTAATGAAGCCAGGCGGCTAGCCCGACTCATCAGCACATTTCTCAACTGCTCTGCTTCAGTGTCATTGGCCAAATTCTACTCTGTTTGCTGTGTGGCTGGAGTGGGCCAAGAAAACAATGAAATCCACCAGAATAAGCAGCCCTGGGCGAGCAGCCGTATCTCAGTAGAGAGCACAGTTTCCTTTCACTACTCTTTCTGAGACCCATATCCTCCATGGCAAAGTTGTGCTATTTCTACCTGTACCTGGCGAATCAGAAGGGATTGTCATCCATGGAATTCTATAGGACAGTAAACATGTTAAAAGAACAAATCTCAAGTAAGTGCTTTTCCAGTAGAGAAGCCAACAGCTCCGCTGACATCTCACTAACATGACCTTGAGATCTAAACTGGCAAAGCCAGGCTGAAACGAACTTCTGGACAGACACATACAAACTTTATTAAATGCCGTGCAGTTCGTTCTGTTCTTAGTCAAAAGAATTAACATACAAAAAAGCACATAATACACTTGTTTCTACAGGGAGGACAGACAAGAATATTGTCAACACACAAACTCTCAATGTTGAGTGTGATCATCATGTATATATAAAATGTTAAAATCAATAAATCAATTATTACCAATAAAATGAATTTTTAAAAAAGAATATTGTAAACATAAACGTGGAACCTGATGAACCTCTCCTCCAAAAAGGACAGAACAGATTGCTAAGACTGGTATTCCCAGAGGAGGTAGCAAGGGAGACGGATGTGTACAGGGGATGGTTTGCTGTATTTTTTTGGGTATCTTTTGGTTTTTAAAATCATCACTGTCAGCCAGGCCTGGTGCCTCACACCTATAACCTCATTACTCAAGGAGGCTGAGGCAGGAGGATAAGAAGTTTGAGCTCAGCCTAGACAACTTAAGTGAAATTCTGTCTGAAAAAGTAAAAAAAAAAAAAAAAAAGTGTAAAGACCCTGGGTTTATTCTCCAGTACAAGAAAACAAACAAGGGCCAGAGATTTAGCTCAGTGGTTCCTGCACCTGCCTCGCAAGCGCAGGTCCCGAGTTCGATGCCAGTAACCACATACAATGCTGGGCATGGTGGCTCACACCCACCAGCAATCAATACCACATACCACAGTGCCAGGCGTGGTGGCTCACGCCTGTCATCCCAGCACTCAGGAGGCAGAGGCAGGAGGATCGCTGAGTTCGAGGCTTGGCTGGGCTACATAGTGAGCTCAGGGCCAGCCTGAACTACAAAATAAAACCCTGTCTCAAAAAAACAAAAACAAACCGGGCGTGGTGGCTCACGCCTATAATCCCAGCACTCGGGAGGCAGAGGCAGGAGGATTGCTGAGTTTGAGGCTTGCCTGGGCCACATAGTGAGCTTGGGGCCAGCCTGAACTGCAAAGTGAGACCCTGTCTCAAAAAAAAAA